>APFE031080590.1:90178-140492 GCA_000404065.3 Pinus taeda | reverse complement strand
AACGATATTATCTGACCTTGTATCAAAGTCATCTCCTGGTTCCAAGGCCAGCTTCCCTCCAGCGTTCTCGCTTTTGTCTTCTTGTATTAGAGTATGGATAACTCCGAGGCTTTGGGGGCTTTCTTCATTATGAGCGATTTGTATATTCAAATTGGAATTCTCGTTCATATTAGAAAGAAATGAGACAAAACTTGAACTAATTTCTGCTTGATCAGATATAGGTGGTAGGGAATGTTCAGCATAATCTAAGTATTCTTCATCTATGAGTTCACTTTCAAGGTCGTACTTTAGACAATCAAGATGAAATCGCATATTAAAATCCCTAATAGATTCATTTTTTTCTGAAGATGATCAATTTCATCGTATACCTGGTCATAGTCATAATAATCAAATTCAAGAATGAAAATTTTGACGAATTGGTCCCAGCGGTGAATCGATGCAACTGGGAGGTTTCTGCACCATTTTCTAGCTTCCGCCGTGAATGTAAGAGTAAAAATTATGCATAAAACACCTTCATCAATTCTTTGAATATCATAACTTGAAATTCTTTGAATAAATTGAAGAGCATGATTAAAAGCAGAACAGTTATTCTTACCATTGAATTTTACCTGAGTCAAGAGTCTTACCACTTCAGGTGGAGTGTTGGAAGAGGTAGGAACATGGATGCAACTCCAAATAGGAAGTTTGTGAGCAGCCATCCAGATTCAAATGTTACGATTTGAAAATCATTCCAACAGACACTATGTTCAGGCCCTCCTTCTAGCGCCAAATATGTTGAAGCCCCAAAAATCGGGTTGACAACAAGGGGGATACCCACCCGGTCTGGACCTTGGTTGGCAGCTCCTTATCCGTTTGGTATAGCGGGTCCGAATGGGGATAACAGGACCAGTTTCCCGATCTTGGGTGTGTGTGTGTAAAGTTGAATAATGCTGATCTAAAAGTACTTTAAAGCTAATCTAATTCAGATTCTTTAACTTTACTCTATGCTATTGTAATCTAGCGAGAAAAAACACATCAAATCTATTCTAACCCAGGATGTATATCTTCCATTATGCGATCTAAAAAGATTTCGAACAATAACTGGTAATAAAGATCATTTAGCTATTATAAGAATAGAAATCATTAAAGATAAACCACTTTGCATAAGAATTTAGGCAAAATAGTTGTGAACAACATATCGCATAATAAGCTATTCATATGTCAAACATAAACAATATGACTCCACTGTACAAAAGTGCCAAATGATAACCCATACATTCATGCAATAACATATAAACAACTGAAACTATAAATCACTTAAAGAATATAAGCAGGAATTGCCAAGAGATAAAAGTACCATTTATGACTAATTCTACCCATAAGCTTCAAGCAAAAATGATCTATCTCTACTTGTTCTAAAATCTACCAAGAGTACAAAAGTGCAACATTAGTAGCAAATATTAAAATGCAAGTAAAAATAAATCTCGATCCATCCAGTCATCAAAACCTCCTCTGAGGGTGCAGAAGTGCATGTTCTGAGGATAAGTTTTTGACAAATTTTTGGACCCTTCTCTAAATGCATGAGAAGGGTTAAAATACTACTTCCTAATTCTAATAATAGTGTTTTTACACAATTTTAGGATATGGTTCTCAAATGACCGTCCTTTTTCTAATCTAAACAAAAAGAAACAACAAACTACTAAAAATAAGCTACTTCTGAATTTGGTCCTTAAAACTACAAGTGTTCATCATGGATTTAAGAAGAGTCGGTTGGCCGACTTCTGCGCTGAGCTGGGCTGCGAAAACGGAATCTATGAGAGCTAGAACTACTTTCTCGGCTGAGTTTATGATGCATTTCACAGTCATCCATTGAATGTGTGGCTTGACTAAGTATGCCCAGTAGCACTCCCAATTCAACTTGTTCAATGCCTGGATCGCTTTTCCCTTTTCCTGCGCCTTCTACTTCCATTTTGCCTCCATTCGTGACTTGTTTGGTAGGTACCCCGGGGTGGTTTCTGTGATTAAGTTGGCTGTGTGTAAATTCTCATTTACACAGTCGATAAGAATGCTCGCTTGTGTCGCCGCTGTCTCTGCCGCCTGTTCTGCCTGCCTGATTTGATCGTCCCATTTGTTAAAGAGCAATTCTTTATGGCTCTCATTTATTCTGGGTGCATTTGCTCTCTTTCCTTCCTCTCCATCCTGCCAAGCTAGATACTCTGTCACTCGTCTGTCAACCTGGTCATAGTCACTTCGCAAGTCCATCACTTGAAATGTGAGTTTATCGCTCAGCTCGCAATAGTGACTCCACTATGATATTTTACGTCCCAACTCTTCCTGTTGCTACAGAAGTTGTTCATTTAAGCCAGTAGACTCTGAAACAAATTCGGCAAGCTTGGGCTCGTCTTTGTGTATTTCTTGTAAAGCTTGCAACTGCTTTCTTTTTTCGTCTAGGCTTCTTTGATAGCTTATCTGCATTTTCTGAAAGTCTTCTTGTAGTTTCTCGAGTTGTTTGGACGCTTCAATACTGGCATTGGCTTGTTGTAGCTGTTGTTGTAGTAGTTGTATTTGGTTTTCTTGTTCTCTCAACAATTGCTGAACTTCCGACGCCTCGTCGATAGTCGCAGAAGCGTACACTCCTGCGATCTGAGACAACTTCATGAGATTTTTTGTCGGGTTGTTATTAGGGTCTTTCCATAAGACGTCTAAATGTTCGGCATCCTATGACAGCGTATTCTCCAGCTTTCTCTTCTTTCTTTGTCTCCTCACCACTGCTTTATGTTGGGGAATATAGAATACATCCAGTGGGGGAATTTCCTCTACACTAAGCAGAAGCTCAGAAGGCGGAGCGATATGACTGTGCTCCGTTTCTGAGACACTACCGACCATGGTTGAAACCATTTCCTGTGTTACCTGTGCATCACTCACAGGTGTTCTTGGGACTTGCCCTTCAAGGCTGATTAGCTCGTTGAAGTTTTCCCATTCTTTGTCGAGCTCTATTGTGATGAGTGGCAATTTAATGTCGGGAGGAGGGACATCTCTTAGTGGGGAGGCGATAACTTGTTGTTGCGACAGTGCACTTGACTGAGCTGTATCTTTTGTTGTTTCTTCACTTTTTCCTTGGTCGCTTGCAGACTTTTTAGAACGTTCAGGCGTTCCTTGGGCAGCGTCAGATTTGGATTTGGAAGTACTGGAGTTTCCACTGAGGCTGACACTGGGAGTAGGTTCTCTGGCGAGCAGTCGCAACTTTACTAGAGGAACATTGGCTAGCCTTCTTTCTCTGAATAACAAAAATATTTGGAGGTCATCTGGGGATAACCTCGACTAGGCTTCTCGCAAAACTTCCTAGAATGAACTTTTACTTTGAAACAAATCATCAAATAAATCTTTCTTTCCAACGAACACTTTTATTCTGACACTTATAGTGAAATCATGGGTAACATTATTTAGGTCAAAAGGTCGACCGGGGAATTTAAATAACTGTAGAGACGTCACATTCTCTAATTCGGCAAAAGCGTGGTCCTACATCGAACAATGAGAAGGCCCCACAAGCTACAGGAAACTAAGGCCATATGGCCTTCTTCTTGTCTTTAAGCTCTTTGGTCAGGCCGCCTTCTGAGAAAGTTTGATAGGCAATTTCCCTAGCCAAAATCTTGTCGGGGACATATAGAGGTAGGACATGTGGAGGTATAGTGCTCCCAAACACTCTAATTTAAGTGAACCATTCTTCCCCGAACCATATTGCGATGGGGATGATGTCTATTTGCGCTTCGGGTGAGAACCTCGGGGGTTCTTCACCATATATCATCCTATATAGGGGTAAGATGAGCCCATGGAAAATTTGATAGAAGTGAGGGGAAAACTGGGAATCCCATAATACTTTGTGATAAACATGAATAGGTGATGGGTCCTGGGTAGTCTATTTCCAACCCATAGTGGGGAATTTAGATACATAGCAAATAGAATCCATAATATAAGCAGACAGATAAAAAGGAGGATAGACCCTTTGAGAAAAGGATCTCTTAGACCAGTAATTCATAACAACAGTGTATAGATTATCAGAAAATATCTTGGCCCAATCCACTAGATCGGCGTTTTTGACAGCGTCTATGAGTGGTAGCCATTCAGACAAAAATTTATTTATGTCTGGCATCCCAAACAGCCTGCAAAGCATGGCCGCAGCAAAACAATACGGAGAGGTGAGGGAATCAGTGCTGTACATACCATTTTTGTCCCTTTTTAGCAGCTCCTCTCTTCTGGTCCATTCTTTAGTGGTTTTTGCTAGGTTTGGGTTCTCTGCTGCAAATTTCTTGACAAATTGTGTATTGTAGATCATCTGAGGCTCAGGAAGATGATACATAAGCTTTAAGTCTTGCACGGCGAACGATCCTATGAGCCCATGTCCCTGAACTTTGAATTGTCTGCCTTGTAACTCTGCATTGTCAAGTATCCACCTGATCATATCTATATATGGAAAAATCTTGGGTCTAGCTGCTATTCGGTGAAGAAACGAACATGCCAGCTCCTCTAAGGATGCCTCGGAAGAGTTTTGTGATCCCGCGGTGCTATCAACCTTCATTACTTTAGGATTTTCTTCCTCCAGTAGCCTATACATGCCTTCCCAGGTCGAAATTCCTGCGTCCCTGTTGCATGCAGTGTCTGTGTACAAGGGCACCATCTCCTTTGTCTTTTCCTTCGTCTCGGAGCCTTGGGATTTATGTTTCTTTCCCATTTTCTCCTGCGTTCGACTTTTGAATCTTCTTATCTCCTAGTTCCTGCAGATTATGAGCGAAGTGGAAATGACTGATTGAGAAAGGTGATGGGAGAGTTTTAAATGCAACAGGTATACCAAATATCCCACCTTACGTGAAATAATTCTTTAGAAAAGCACGCATCTTCATTTCATTAAATAACTGAGAACTAGTCCATTTACTATCATTAAAAGCGCATGATTTGGGGTCAGATTATGGTAAGTGGCTTTTCTTTGAATGGCATGCCTGAAGGATTCACGATTAAATGATTCATGATTTGCTTACGTTACATTAAATATCGTGCCATCGCAGGTCGCGCTAATCGCAAATCGCCTGATTGCAGATTACACACTCGCGGCGATCGCAACATCACAGGTCGCAACATCGCGGGTCGCAGAAGTTTGATGTTTGTTAAGTATTGCCAGTTTATTTCTGCGATATGCGATCTTGCGATTCGTGTTATCGCAGATCGGCAGATCTCGAGGTTTTTCCTTATGAACATTACTTACTGCGATGCGACGTTAGGCTTAACATGGGTGGCCTTGCGCATACCAATATTATAAGGGAATGAAGGCATTTCCTATCTTTTTGTAATGAAAATTTTTAAAGACCTTTACCTTATGGTAGACTTAGGTTAAAAATATTCGAAAGACCTCTCTAAGCTTACGATGGTAACTTTATTTTGAAGAAGGAAAACTTGATTTTTCTCAAAATTAAACTAGGGGTCCCCATTCATTTAAATGTTTGGAAAAACATTTAAATGAAAAAGGGGGGGTTGTTGCTGGCCACAACACATCCATATCATATGCAATTAACCCTTCCATGAAACTCAACATTTCACTAGACTCATCGTTCTTAGTTTGACAATGAATTAGTAATTTTGGGTAAAATCTAACTAGACAGTTCTATACTGAAATGTCAGTGATGTAACGGAGGTCGATGATATAAAACTAATGAATGCCCATGAAATGTATGAGCGGAGAATCATTGTTGAATATTAAATTCCAATCAAATTCAGTTTCTTGTCTTGATAAATTTATAACCGATTTTGTTAAGTTTCTTTTTCTTCATTATTTCACATATTGATACAACAATTGGAATCGGAGCAATTAGTTGAATCGGGGCTTGTGAGAGATCAGAATTTGCTGCGTGCAGAAGCTCTGCGTGTGGAGTTCTTTGCTGTGTGAAGGAAGCATTGTCCCTATGTTGCTACCTGCGTGTGGACGACTTCTTTATTGCGTCAAGGCGGGCATAATCTGCATATGTAAAGGTAAACGCTGTTGTCCAGCAAGGAACTGAGCCTACATGTGTGAAGACCCTATTGTCTAGCGAGGAACTGAGCCTGCGTGTGTGAAGATACTGCTGTCCAGAAAGGAATCGAACCTGCGTGTGTGAAGACGCTGTTGTCCAGCGAGGAACTGAGCCTGCGTGTGTGAAGATGCTGTTGTCCAGCAAGGAACCAAGCCTGCGTGTGTGAAGACGTTGTTGTCCAGCGAGGAACCGAGCCTATGTGTGTGAAGAAAATTGTTACTGTCGAGTGTTCTGTGTGAAGGTAATCGTTGTTGTCCAGCATTCTGCATAAAGGCAAGCACTGATCTGTGTATTATCAATCTGTGTGAGGGAAGCTGTTGTCGTGCAGTGTATTTTCTCTGTCTGTGGTGTTGTTGCGTACCAAAGATCAAGGAAGTCTGACCGCTGCCTAGAAGAAAATGCTAGTGAATCTGCCTGATTGCTGAGACGCTGCATGCTATATTTTTCTTTCCTGTGTATTGAAGAAGCCAAAGCCAATTCGAAGAGTAGGTGTTGGTGAAAGCTACATGAAAGACAAGCTATTATTTTTTTTCCAGCAATGCTAAATAAATTCTAGGTTTGTTAAAGGTTTTTTTCTTTGAATTGAAAAAACAACGGTTTTTCCCTGAAAAATATTCATCAAAAATTTTGTAGGGTTTTAAGTCAATTTGTGAAATTTTCAAGGAAATTGAAGTAGGAAGAGTTAAAACTTGGAAATCCTTTGTTGGAATTGGAAATCCTTTTTCTAGAAGAAGACAATTGAAATATTTTTTTTTTAAACCCTAGACTGAAGATTGAAACCTTAGAAAATGGCCAAGATGTTGAATGCGAAATTCGAGGTGGAGAAATTCACCGAAAAGAGCAATTTTGCTCTTTGGAAACTGAAGGTTATGGATTTTCTTGTGCAAGAAGGGTTGCACAAGGCATTGGATGGGGCAACTAAGAAACCTGCTACCATGGCTACTTCAGATTGGGAGGACTTGGATGCCCGAGCTCTCAGTACCATCCAATTATGCGTAGCGGATGAAGTTCTCTTCAATATTGTTGAAGAGACTACAACTTCAAAATTGTGGGAAAAACTTGAAAAACTCTATTTGAAAAAGTCATTAACCAACATAATTTATCTGAAAAGACAGTTATACAGTCTTCGAATGAAAGAAGGTTCAAACGTTGCAGAACATTTGAATGTTTTTAACACACTAATATGTCAATTAACAGATATGGAAGTTAAAATACAGGAAGAAGATAAAGCCATAACCTTGCTGTGTTCTCTGCCTGAATCATGGGATCACTTCGTAACTTCAATCAGCTTGAGCACTGCTGATTCTTTGAAGTTTGAATTAGTCATGGGAGCTCTCCTGTCTGAGGAAGTACGAAGGAAATTTAACACTGAAACAGCTGCATTAGAAGTCATGGTAGCTAGAGGATGCTCAAAGAAAAGAGGAGAAAAACCAAGGGGGTCTTCCAGATCGAAATCGAAGAGAAAGAAGTGTAAGGCAAAATGTTGGAACTGCAATAAAATTGGACACTTGAAGAAGGACTGTTGGAAACGAAAGGAATCCGAAAACCCAAAGAAGGAAGCAAATTAGGTCGATTCAGGTATGATAGATGAAGTTTTATCTACTGAAGAATTATGTATGATAGATGAAACTTCACCTGAATTTAATGTCTCTCAGGGTTTAGATAGCTGGATGTTAGACTCTAGTGCTTCACATCACATGTGCCCACATAGAAATTGGTTTACCTCGTATGAAAGTCTAAACGGGAGCTCTGTGTTTCTGGGTAACAATGTGTCATGTCAGAATGTTGGGATGGGAGATATCAGGATGAAGATGTATGATAACACATTTAGAACATTAAATAGTGTTAGACATGTACCTGATTTGAATAAAAATTTGATTTCTTTGGGAGTGTTGGATTCAGATGGTTATAAGTTTACAGGTCAGGATGGTGTCTTGAGAGTCTTTAAAGGAGACCTTATGGTTATGAAGGTAGAAAAGGTTGGAAATCTTTACAGGTTAAAAGGAAGTACTCAGATCAATGAAGCAGCGGTTGCGTCAAAAATGGAAGAAGTAGGTACTTGTCTATGGCATTAGCGATTGGGTCATATGAGCGAGAAAGGTCTTTAGATACTGATGAAACGTAAATCTCTTCCTGGTCTGAAATCCTTGAAGTTAGATTTCTGTAAACATTGTGTGTATGGAAAATAGTGTAAACAGAGATTTAAAGTTGGAAATCATAATAGTAAAGATGTTTTAGACTATATTCATTCTGATCTGTGGGGGCCATCCCCTGTTGTGGCATATGGAGGTGCACTGTATTTTTTAACATTTATTGATGATTACTCCTGTAAAGTTTGGGTCTATATGCTAAAAAGGAAAGCTGATGTATTAAATGTCTTTAAAAAATTTAAAGTAATGGTAGAGAAAAGAACATGCAAATCTATTAAATGCTTAAGAACTGATAATGGTGGTGAGTTCACTTCAGTTGAATTTGAACAATACTGTAAGGATGAGGGAATTGTTAGACACAAAACTGCTGTTTATACTCCTCAGCAAAATGGTGTTGCTAAGCGTATGAATCAGACTCTTATGGAAAGAGCCAGAAGCATGATCAACAATGCTAACTTACAAAAGGAGTTTTGAGCAGAAGCAGTATCTACTACTTGTTATTTAGTTAACAGATCACCTTCAGTAGCAATTGATTGTAAAATTCCTGAAGAAGTTTGGACAGGTCAGTCTTGTGACTATTCACGTTTGAGGATATTTGGCTATGACGCTTATTCTCTCATTCCGAAAAATCAGCGTTCAAAATTAGATCTAAAGTCGAAATGTTATGTCTTTGTTGGGTATGACTATGCAGTGAAAGGATATAGGTTGTGGGATCCTACATTTTGGAAGATAGTCATTAGTAGAGATGTAACATTTGATGAATCCTCTCTTTTAAAATCAACTATTGAAAGAATTGAACATGAACAGGTATCACCAAATCAACGAGTTCAGTTGGAGGCTAGACTTTTTGGTGACAGTTGAAAGGAAGGAGAGACCTCTGGAGAAAAAGGTGTTGAAGACACAAAGGAAGCCATTGAAGCTTCTGAACCAGTGCAAGTTTCTGAACCAGTTCAGCAACCAGTCGCTATAAGAAGGTCTACAAGGGAAAGGAAAATTGCCAAAAGGTATGAAGATTCTACTTCATCTTTTTCTTTGATTACTGAAGATAGGGAACCTTCTTGTTATCAGGAAGTAGTAGATGATATAGATAGTAAAATATGGAAAGAGGCTATGGAAGAAGAAATGGACTCCTTAGCCAAGAACAATACCTAGGATCTTGTAGAGCTTCCTGAAGGGAGAAGTGTTGTTGGCTGCAAATGGGTCTTCAAGCTGAAACGGAAAGTTGATGGAAGTATCAGAAGGTATAAGGCGAGACTGGTAGAAAAAGGGTATTCTCAGGTTGAAGGTATAGACTTTCATGAGATTTTTTCTCCAGTTGTAGAACTTGTTTCTATTCGTACTGTGTTGGCACTAACTGTGTTGCTTAATCTTGATTTAGAATAGTTAGATGTTAAAACAGCTTTTCTACATGGTGATTTGAATGAAGAGATATATATGGAACAACCAGAAGGTTTTTATGAGGTCGCAACAAAAGATTAGTTTGCAAGCTCAGGAAATCATTGTATGGTCTGAGGCAGTCTCCCAGACAATGGTACAAGAAGTTTGATTCCTTCATGGTGAGCCAGAACTTTATAAGAAGTGAGTATGATCATTGTGTATACTTCAAAATTTTCAATGACATATTCATTATCTTAGCTTTGTATGTTGACGTTATGCTTATTGCAAGAAAAAGCATGGAAGAGATCAACAGGTTAAAGGCTCAACTCTCTAGGACGTTTGATATGAAGGATCTCGGAGCAGCAAAACATATCTTGGGCATGGAGATACACAGAGATAGAAAAATGGTAAGATTTGGTTATCACAGCAGAAGTATGTGGAGAAAGTACTTGAAAAGTTATCTATGAACAATATGAAACATGTTAATGTTCCACTAGCTTCCCATTTTAAGATTTCTTCGTTTTGAGTCCTAAAGCTGATGAAGAAAAGCAGTATATGTCTCATGTACCATATGCAAATGTTGTAGGCAACTTAATGTATGTGATGGTATCTACAAGAACTGACATTTCACAGGCAGCTGGAGCTGTTAGCAGGTTGATGGTAAATCTAGGTAAAGAACATTGGCAAGCAGTGAAATGAGTGCTTCGATATCTAAGAGGCACAAGTGACCATTGCATCATCTTTAATGGTAGTGAAGGATCAGTCTGCGGATATGTAGATGCTGACTATGCAGGTGATTTGGACAAAAGAGGATCTACTACATATTATGTCTTTACTCTTGCAGGTGGAGCAATTAGCTGGATGTCAAAGCTTCAACAAACAATTGCATTGTCCACTACTGAATCTGAATATATAGTTGCTTCAGATGCTAGTAAAGAAGTAATTTGGTTAAAGGGTCTGCTCGATGAAATTGGAAGAACGCAGGAGAAAGTGAATGTACTTTGTGATAGTCAAAGTGCTATTCACTTGGCTACAAACCCTGCCTATCACAACAAAAATAGCACATTGATGTAAGGTATCATTTTCTGAGACATGTGATCGATGGCGGAAAAGTAGCTCTTTAAAAGGTCCATACACGAGAGAATTGTGCAGACATATTCACAAATCCAGTTACAGTAGAGAAACTGCGGTGGTGTTTAGCTCCTCTTGGCTTGCAGAAAAGATGATGAATGGGCATGGGCAAGGGATTAGGAAAATTGTTGTCAAGGTGGAGTTTGTTAGTTTGACATTGAATTAGTAATTTTGGGTAAAATGTAACTAGACAGTTTTATACCGAAATGTCAATTATGTAACGGAGGTCGATGATATAAAGCTAATGAATGCCCATGAAATGTATGAGCGGAGAATCATTGTTGAATAATAAATTCCAATCCAATTCAGTTTCTTGTCTTGATAAATGTATAACCGATTTTGTTAAGTTTCATTTTCTTCATTATTTCACATATTGATACAACAATCGTCAATAATTTTTAGAAAATCAACTCAGTGAGGATTTTATGCTCTTGTACATCCACACGTAACATCTTGAAGTTGGAAAGATATTCCTTGTGAACACAAATTTTATCCACTTAGTTGAATATTGTTGCATGAATCAATTCACAAGATCTACTCTCAGGTTAGAGAGACAGGCCTAGGAGTGGTCGAGGACGAGAGCACCCTCCTTATTTTGCTCTTCAGAGATAACACCATATCAGGGCATTTTTATGTGTCTGGAAGTAATTTCCGATGCAGTCCTCATCAACTCACAACCAATCTAGTGAAATTGTGTTAAGGACATGATATATGTTGTTCCAGTATCCACGTTGCAGTGTAGGATGTGATACAGTGAAAACAACGTCCAATTCAAAGAGCAGATATCAATCTACGGATCTCTAAGTCTTTTAATTCAACTTCCATCTCTGTTACAATTTCGGACTACTCATATGCATGCCTAGATCTTCCTTCTCCAAAGAGCTGATTTTGGTAAGCACTATAATCTTTACCAACATTGAGCCTTATTCAAATCATTCGTTGATTCCTTTGGGTGGACAGGATTCAAGGAGTTGACTTCAATATTAAAAAATGATTTAACATGATGAATTTATATTAACCTGAATTTTTGGAGTCCAACGAGCGATGTAACAGAGAGGAACGTCAAATTCGTGCTCGAAATGAGTGCACTTCACACTCAGCAAAACATTTGCAGTGAAATTCGTGCTCGAAATGAGTGCACGAGTAGGCGATCTGCAAAGTTCTTGCTTACGCCGGCCCCCCTCTGGTCATCGTAGAATTGCAAGGTTGTCCACCACTCACTCACCGAGAGGATCTTGATGTTTCGATCAGTGATTGTAATAAGAAAGTATTTGTGGCCTTTTCCTGTAGATTTTGGTCAGCACTATAATCATTACCAACATTGAGCCTTGTTCAAATCATTCGTCGATTCCTTTGGGTAGACAGGATTCAAGGAGTTGACTTCAATATTAAAAAATGATTTAACATGATTAATTTATATTAACCTAAATGTTTGGAGTCAGACGAGCGATGTAGCAGAGAGGAACGTAAAATTCGTGCTCGAAATGAGTGCACTTCGCACTCAGCAAAACATTTGTAGTGAAATTTGTGCTCGAAATGAGTGCACAGGCACGCGATTTGCAAAGTTCTTGCTGACATTGGCCCCCCTCTGGTCATCGTGGAATTGCATGTTAAGCTCCTTTACCCAACTGATGCTTACAATTACGAAAGTAAATTGTAGTCATTTTCTTAATTTTTGGAAACCAACTACAGTAATTTTCTTAAATTACGAAAATCAATTGCAGTTAATTAATTTCTTGTTGAGAGCTTTTGAATTGGTCTATTACTCCATCTGGAGTTCTCTACCATGATGTGTGGAACACTTGACACATAGCCAACAGAAGCTTGATAGAAGCTTGGCTATATATATTTTTGTTTGGTCCCCAAGCTTGCATCTCAATTCCCTTCGGTTTTACACCATCAAGTTGAGAGAGCAGAGCTTGGAAGTGCCTTCAGATTTTTTTATCTACCTACTTTGGTGTATTTTTCTTAGGTGTGATCCTTGATGTTGTCTGATTGTGGACAGCTTGTTGATATTTGTTTTTCATGCACATACCCTTAAATGGTTTTGGGGTCATTTCAATAACCTTCTAGTAGTATACTAAGTCAATACGAAGCTGCCTACGTGTGCGTGTGTATATAGGGTTGTTGTTGTGAGTTCTGACAGAAAGGGTTGTGTATATATCCACTCTAAAAATATATGTTATTGTATGGGGATGCCATATTTGAGCAGCTATGGAGTGAGGATCTTTTGGGTTTGAAGGCGAAGTCATGTGAATGACGCTCAATGGGTATTAGAGATATAAACTCAAAGGGTGTCATTTTGTAGATACCAATTATCATATTTATTGTTTTGCTATGTGCGAAGGATTGAGCAAGTTCAACCAAGAGTGGCTTGTGTAAAGTAATAAAGGCTGCAGAGAGTGAGACTGCATGAGTTACTGGCTACAGAATCCCAGTGAAACTGTTTAAAGACTACAGACAAAATTTTGAACAAGCTACGGACAATCTTGTCTTTTATCTGAATCAGAGTGTGAGCAAGCATCAATGGCTGGAGGTGAGTTTTCTTGGGCATCTAGTTTTTACGATTCTTTACAATAAGTAATTATTCGGCATTAAGAATCGTTGTTTATCTAACATTTGGTATCAGAGCATTATTTTATCTCTGCCTTGGTGTGTGAAAATTTACAACGGTGCTTTAATTTTATTGTATCTTGTGAGGAATTATTGTCGTAATTTACATTAACGCTGATATTTATGGCAGTTTTTACTCTCACTTATATTAGTGTGGAGTCATATTAGTGCGGAGTCATATGGAGTTTATTTAAAATTTCATTTTGACTCATTCTTTTCACGAAATATTGTTTTTGACTCTGGTTAAAGAAATGTTTTTAATCTCATAAGTAAATTTTTAATTGTTTCGCCAGTGCAGTAATTGTTTCTGCTTTCCATATTTTTAATTGCTTCATATTAAACTGTGTATACGCAATTTCACATAGCATGAAATGTGAAGTATTGTGTATAGTTTTTTTTATGCAATTTATGTAAGAAATAATGTCTAGCGATCCATATAATTTTAATTGATTAGAGAATAGCCACAACATCTCTAATTAAATAATATTATATATTATGATAAATTAGGATCACATAAAGATTATTTAGACATTAATTGTAATTAATTATACTAAATATAATAAATTTATCCCACAGGAATTTTTATTATATTTATATAATTAATTAGGATAAAATATTCATAACTTACCCACAGGAATTATGAATTAATAGTTTTATCATAAAGCTCAAAACTATGAATAATTGAATAATTGAATTTGCTTGAATTGAAAATTTATTGAATCTGCTTGAATTGAAAATGTAGCCCACAAGCAATTTTTATGTCATTAGATTCAATTTTGAGCATGATTTACATTGGTAAAACATAAAATTTTATTTAGGCATCAATTTTAACATAAGCATGTGATCTTTAATTTTGATGCAGTTGTACAACCTACAAAATTTTCTGAAATTCGTTGTGATATCCCTGAACTTAAGGGAGATAACTATAAGGTTTGGAAGGAGAGGGTTCTCCTTCATTTGGGGTGGATGGACATAGACTATGCTATTAGGAAAGATAAACCACCGTCACTCACTAATACCAGCACCACAGTGGACCTCATGCTTTATGAACGATGGGAGAGATCTAATCGTCTAAGCATGATGTTCATTAAGACTAAAATTTCAGCTGGTATTCATGGTTCCATTGATCAGCATGAAAAGGTCCTAGACTTGCTAAAGGCCATTAATGATCAATTTGTCACTTCAGACAAGGCACTAGCAAGCACCCTAATCATGAAGTTCTCATCCCTAAGGCTCACCAATGTGAAAGGTGTGTGTGAGCACATCATGCAGATGAGGGACACTGTGGCTCAATTGAAGAAACTCGAGGTTGAAATATCGGAGTTCTTCCTAGTGCACTACATCCTGAACACCCTTCTGCACCAATACGCACCTTTCAAAATCTCATACAACACACATAAGGATAAATGGTCAATTAATGAACTCATGACCATGTGTGTTCAACAGGAAGAAATACTGGTGATGGAATTGGGAGAATGTGCAACGCTGGCAACGCGTGGAAAGGGAAAATCTCAAGCCAATTGGAAAGGGAAAGGTAAAGTACCTCCCCATGCTGATATCAAGAAGGATTCCAAGTGTTTCTTCTGTAAAATGAAGGGACACATGAACAAGGAATGCGCCAAATTTCAGAAATGGCTTGCGGACAAAGGTACTGCAATCTCGTTTATTTGTTATGAATTAAATATGGTTAATGTTAATATTAAAACATGGTGGATTGGTTCTGGATCAACAATTCCCATTTCAAATTTCTTGCAAGGTTTGAAAAACCTAAGGAAGCTAGTGGGAAGTGAGAAAAGCATCTTATCAGGAAACAAGATGGGCTCGCATGTGGAAGCTATAGGAACATGTTGTTTAACTTTAAGAAGTGGCTTTGTTTTACGATTAGAAAAGACCTTTTATGTTCCAAGTTTTTCTAGAAACTTGATTTCAGTTTCAAGGCTTGTACCTTTTGGATATTCCTTTAACTTTTCAGAAAAATCCTTCAGTCTATTTTTAAATCTGATTATGTTGGGAATGGTATTTTGTCTAATGGTCTTTACTGCATTAATTTACAAAACAATGTCACTTATGATTCAATGCATGTTCACACTAGCACTAAAATATGTGTTATTAATGAAGATTCCTCTAAATTATGGGACTGGAGACTAGGTCATATCTCCATAGAAAGACTTAAAATATTGGTAAATGAAGGGGTACTTAATACTCTAGATTTTACTAATTTTGAGACTTGTATGCACTGCATAAAGGGAAAGCAGACCAACAAGTCAAAGAAAGGTGCCAATAGGAGTTCAGACATATTAGAGATCATACATACTGATATATGTAGTCTAGACATGGACTCACATGGTCAAAGATACTTCATCTCCTTTATAGATGAGTACTCATAATATATGTATCTCTACATGCTTCATAAAAAGAGCGAAGCATTAGATGTCTTTGAGATATTTAAGGCTGAAGTAGAGAAACAATGCGGCAAGCAAATTAAGATCATGAGATCAGATAGAGGTGGAGAATATTATGGTAGATACACAGAAGATGGACAAGCACCTGATCCATTTGCAAAATTTCTTCAAGAGCATGGGATTGTTGCCCAATACACCATGCCTGGTTCACCCGACCAGAATGGTGTAGAAAAAAGAAGAAACCAAACATTATTGGACATGGTGCAGAGTATGCTTAGCAGCTCCAATCTTCCTAAATCCTTATGGACTGAAGCACTTAAGACGACAGTGTATATATTAAACCGAGTTCCAACCAAGGCTATTCCTAAAATCCCATTTGAATTATGGAAAGGTTGGAAACTGATTTTGCAACATATGCACATTTAGGGATGCCCGTCTGAAGTGAGAATTTATAATCCACAAGAGAAGAAGCTGGAACCAAGGACCATTAGTGGGTATTTCATTGGATATGCTGAAAGGTCTAAAGGTTACAGATTTTATTGTCCATCTCACAGCACTAGGATTGTGGAATCAAGAAATTCAAAGTTTCTTGAAAATGAATTGATTAGTGGGAGCGATCAAACTAGGAACATAGTTTCTGAGAAGGATCATTTAGAGTTTCAACCTTCCACCTCAAGTGATAGATTATTCATTGTTCACAACACCCCTCAAGTACAAACTGGTGGTGAACAAACAATTGTTGAAGTTCCACAAGCTGTTGACAACATTCCAGTAGATCAGGTAGTTCAAGAGTTGCCAAGAACTTTTGAACAACAAGTTGAACCACATACTTCTCAGGAAGATGATGATACAACATTAAGAAGATCTACTAGACCAAAGAGATCAGTGACTCCTGATGATTATATTGTGTATCTGCAAGAATCTGACTACAACATTGGAGCCGAAAATGATCCTGAGTCATTTTCACAAGCCATGAGTTGCAAAGAATCAGAACTATGGTACAATTCCATGAAGGAAGAGATGAATTCTATAAAGTGTAATGAAGTCTAGGGTCTTGTTGAGTTACCTAATGGTGCAAAAGCCATTGGATGTAAATGGGTCTTTAAGACAAAGAAAGACTCATTGGGAAACATTGAGAGACACAAGGCAAGACTTGTTGCTAAGGGATTCACTCAAAAAGAGCGAATGAACTACACAGAGACTTTCTCTCCTGTATCTAAGAAAGATTCCTTGCATGTTATTATGGCATTATTAGCCCATTTTGACTTGGATTTGCAACAAAAGGATGTGAAAATGACATTTCTTAATGGAGATCTAGAGGAGTAGGTTTACATGAAACAACCTGAAGGATTCCCCTCTAGTGATGGTGAGCAATTGGTTTGCAATCTCAAGAAGTCATTATACGGTTTAAAACAAGCATCCCGCCAATGGTATTTGAAATTACATAATGTAATTTCTTCTTTCGGTTTTGTATAAAACATTATGGATCAATGTATATACCTGAAAGTTAGTGGGAGTAAAATTTGTTTTCTTGTTTTATATGTGGATGAAATTTTGCTAGCAACCAATGATAAGGGTTTGCTACATGAGGTGAAACAATTCCTCTCTAAAAACATTTATATGAAGGATATGGGTGAGGCATCTTATGTCATTGGCATTAAGATCCATAGAGATAGATTTCGAGGCATCTTGGGTCTGTCTCAGGAAAGCTATGTTAATAAAATTTTAGAGAGATTTCAGATGAAGGATTGTTCACCAAGTGTAGCTCCCATAGTGAAGGGTGATAGGTTCAATTTGAACCAATGCCTGAAGAACGACTTTGAAAGGGAACAAATGAAGAACATTCCATATGCTTCTGTGGTCATAAGCTTAATGTATGCTTAGGTCTGCACAAGACCTGAAATTGCATTTGTTGTGGGAATGTTGGGACAATGTCAGAGTGATCCAGGTTTAGACCACTAGAGATCTGCAAAGAAAGTAATGAGGTACCTTCAAGGAACCAAAACTACATGCTTATGTATAGATGGACGGACAATTTGGAAGTAATTAGCTACTCAGATTCTGACTTTGTTTGATGTGTTGATTCATGCAAATCAACATTAGGATACATTTTTATGAGGGTCGGTGGAGTTGTATCATGAAGGAGTGCCAAGAAGACCTTGATTGCCACTTCCACTATTGAAGCTGAGTTCATCTCCTGTTTTGAGGCTACTTTACATGATGTATGGCTTAAGAGTTCCATTTCTGGGCTTAGAATTATGGATTCTATCTCTAAGCTATTGAGAATATATTGCAACAATTCAACTTCTGTTTTTATGGCTAAAAACAACAAAAGTGGGAGTCAAAATAAACACATTGACATTAAGTATTTAGCTATAAGGGAATGTGTTAAAGAAAAGAAAGTGGTTATTAAGCACATTAGCACTGATTTTATGATTGCTAATCCTTTGACTAAGGGCATGCCATCGTTTAAATTCAAGGATCATGTAATGAATATGGGACTTGGTTCCATTATGTAGTTTCTCATTGTATGGACAATGTTATTTTAATGAAATTCTTAATTATTTTGATGTTTTTCTCATATTTATGTGCACCTTAGTTTGATTTGAGAAAATTCATCTGTGTAGGACCAGGAATAAACATAAGGTTTATTCATTAAGAAATTGTTGCCACATAAATTATAATAAGAATAAATACATAGTAATACATGGAAGATAATACTCTTCATTAGAGGACTTATCGCCATGATTCATGTATCTATTACTTAATACAGATTATCAATGGGTTTTAAGATGAGACATTAAGATTGGAAGTATGGACCAAGTGGGAGAATGTTAATCTCCTTTATGTTTTCCCAACTGCTGCTTACAATTACGAAAGTAAACTACAGTCATTTCCTTAATTTCTGGAAACCAACTACAGTAATTTCCTTAAATTATGAAAATCAACTGCCGTTAATTAATTTCTTGTTGAGAGCTTCTGAAGTGGTCCATTACTCCATCTGGAGTTCTCTACCATGATCTATGGAACACCTGACACATAGCCAACAGAAGCTTGATGGAAGCTTCGCTATATATGTTTATGTTTGGTCCCCAAGCTTGCATCTCAATTTCCTTCAGTTTTACACCATCAAGTTGAGAGAGCAGAGCTTGGAAGTGCCTTCAGATTTTCTTATCTACCTGCTTTGGCGTATTTTTCTTAGGCGTGATCCTTGATGTTGTTTGATTGTGGACAACTTGCTGATGTTTGTTTTTCATGCACGCATCCTTAAATGGTTTCAGGGTCATTTCAATAACCTTCCAGTAGTATACTAAGTCAATACGAAGCTGCCTATGTGTGTGTGTATATAGGGTTGTTGTTGTGAGTTCTGACAGAAAGGGTTGTGTATATATCGACTGTAAAAATATATGTTATTGTATGGGGCTGCCATATTTTAGTGGCTATGGAGTGATGATCTTTTGGGTTTGAAGGCGAAGTCATGTGAATGACGCTCAATGGGTATTAGAGATATAAACTCAAAGGGTGTCATTTTGTAGATACCAATTATCAGATTTATTGTTTTGTTGTGCGCGAAGGATTGAGCAAGTTCAACCAAGGGTGGCTTCTGTAAATTAATAGAGGCTGTAGAGAGTAAGACTACATGAGTTACTAGATACAGAATCCCAGTGGAACTGTTTAAAGACTACAGGCAAAAATTTTGAACAAGCTACAGACAATCTTGTCTTTTATCTGAATTAGAGCATGAGCAAGCATCAATGGCTAGAGGTAAGTTTTCTTGGGCATCCAGTTTTTACGATTCTTTACAATAAGTAATTATTCAAGATTAATAATTGTTGTTTATCTAACATTGCAGGGATGTCCACCACTCACTCACCGAGGGGATCTTGATGTTCCGACCAGTGATAAAAAGAAGAAAGTATTTGTGGCCTTTTCTTGTAGATATTGGTAAGCACTATAATCTTTACCAACATTGAGCCTTATTCAAATCATTCATTGATTCCTTTGGTTGGACAAGATTCAAGGAGTTGACTTCAATATTAAAAAATGATTTAACATGATGAATTTATATTAACCTAAATTTTTGGAGTTCGACGAGTGATGTAGCAGAGAGGAACGTAAAATTCGTGCTTGAAATGAGTGCACGGGCACGCGATCTGCAAAGTTCATGCTGATGTTGGACCCCCTCTGGTCATCATAGAATTGAAGGGTTGTCCACCACTCACTCACCGAGGGGATCTTGATGTTTCGATCAGTGTTCGAAAGAAGAAAGTATTTGTGGCCTTTTCCTGTAGATTTTCTTGTGGAATAAGGTATGTTGAAACCATGAAACTCACTCAACACCTCTGAAATTTGACAATTGCAACAAAAAGGCTGAGATATATATATTTATTTCCCCATCTATTTCACATTCAAGATATATTCCACGTAGAAGTCTTACAATGAAAATTATATTTACAGTCATGTAATGGGATTTTAAAATATCAACATGTAAAAGATATCTTAGTGACCTATTTAAGTGATGTGTATTTTGGGATATGTCAAGAATTTTTTCAAAATTTTGAGATGTTGATAGTATTGAAAGGAGTGAAATTATGTAATGTCATTGTTATTGAAAAGTAAAAAGTTATGAAATGGTGCAATTTTTTGGAGTAATATGGTGCATATTTTGTAATTTTTGGAGTGGTAAGGAATTTTCTATTTTTTTAGTTTGGAGAGATAATGGAATATTTTTAAATTCATTGTTGTAATCCAAAGTAATGTTTTACTTTGAGAGGGATTGAGTCAGTGAACATCCAAATTTTCAAGATGAATTTCTCCAAATTAATTATCATTGCTTGGGAAGTTGAAGGTTGATGTACTCCACTATTTAATAGAGCATATGATTTTTTGTGGTGTTTAAGTTGCTTAGATCCACCCGAAATTGAATAAGAGGATCTTGGGTACACCTTGTGTACTGATTGATTATGCATGTTTTGTGTCTAGTTTTGACACTACAATTATCTTATCTAACACACACAAGGAGTCTAAAGCAAGTGAATGATAACAAGAACATTAATCAAAGCACCTGTAATTAAGAAGTTGCAACGAACATTCAATGAAGCACAAACAATCACTTGCATTTACTCAACTACAACACATAATCAAAGTTGTCAACATCATCATTCTACATCAACAAGAAAGTTCACGCAAGGAAATCATGTTAATGTAGTTGCAAACTCATGCATTTCAAAAGACTACATCAACATTCAACAACAATTGGTCATTGTGTAACATGCAAATAATCTTTCTTTTGTAAGTCAGCTAGTAATCAAAATTAATTTTGAGTCAATGGTAAGGGTGCCTTCTCAATCGAAACTGACACCCAAATTGTGAATTTATAGGAGGTAAAGTGAGTCAATTCTCCTCAACTGAGTCAATTAAGTAAGTCAATTCTCTTCAACTGAGTCAATATCATTTTCACTTGTCATTGTCAATATTGGGTGCATTTTCGGTGGTATCCAACACCCTCATCCTAGTCCAAAATTCAAGACAGCGTGTGTTCAATTGTTTACAGAAATTCCAAGCAAGCGTCAAGTTGATTGAAGCATTCAAAAAGTTCTAGCAAGCGTGAGTTCAACCATTCCATTAATAAACTAAATCAAGCACACAAGTTCAATAATTCAAGCGAGCAAGATGTTCAAATCCCACAAGTATTACAAGCAAGCATCAAGAAAAATCAAGTGAGCTAGTACAAGTGAGCATGTCAAAACTCATAATGGGTAAAGGAGGAAAACGTCTTCAAAGTGCAGAACTGGAGATTAAAGAGTTAAAAGATTGCAATCATGAGTTACAGAACACAATTGAAATATTAGAATGGAAGTTGAAGCAAATTCAAATCTTAATCAATCAAATGACCATTACATTAGAAGCAGTAGAAGACTTTCAAATTGAGCTCGAAGTGAAAGAAAATCTCATTCATGCACTTGAAATTAAGTGAAAAGCAAGATTTACTAGAGACACAATGTGCAGAGGAGACAGATGAAATTTGTGACACAGAAGACCTCATCACAACAACAAATGAAAGTTGTGATACAAGTGATCTTATTCAACATATTGATGAAGGTTACCACACATATGACCTAATCAAACATGTTGATATATGTTCTGACACAAGTGATATCATCCAATCAGCTATACTACTAAAAAATGCAACAAGTAGTACCAAAGATCAAATTGAACGGTTTGATGCAGAATGTCAAACCAATGAACTTTTCATGATTGATGTCTAGTGCGATACAACAAATTTAATAAATCAAGGATAGAATGTTAGCATAAATAGAAAGTATGAAGAACAATAGCATGATAACCTTTCCGAGAAAGTGATCAGACCTTGGGCAGAAATCTCATTCAGCAAAGATTGACATGGCCAAGGATACAACAAAGAAAACACTTTGTTTGTTCTAGATTTCTCAAAACCAACTCATTTTTTAAGTGTTGGTTTTCTAGACAGTGATCAGAATATGGTTAAGTGTAGCCATTGTAATCGAAATAGCCATATGGAGAGTAAATGATTTGACCTCCATCCTTGTCACCACTGTGGCAAGAAAAATCATTCATCCGAAAGATGGTGCAATAAAAATCAACCACCCATAGTGAAGATCAATTATGCATGGATTGATCCTTGGAAGTGGTCATCTACAGTCAAATATTTGTCTATGTGTTTCCGAAGGATTCAGTCTCACATGAAGACAAATTCTACAATAAAATGAATATGGTGAAACTCTCCTACACTTGAAGGGGGGGAGTTCCAAAATCAGATGTCGATTGTCTCTCCTTTCAGCTGATAGAGGGGGGGAAATGATAATAATGGAATTGAAGGCTTTCACACTGAAAGTTTTGACAACATCAAAAAGTAGTAGTAAACATTTTTCTGCAGAATCAACTCAGCCAGTGGGTGATCATCATCAGGAGCCAGTGGACGATCATCATCAGCAGCCAGTGGGCATTCAACATCAAGTAGCTAGTGGGAATTCATAATCTTCCTTAAAGCATCCATTGAGAAGTTCTCGACAAACATTAATGTGCAGTTTTGACATCAACGAATTTGACAGTGGGTGTTCTCAATATTTTGTCAATGGCCAAAGAACATTCACCAGTGGGCGTCATCAACATTTTGTCAGTGGATAAAGGATGTTGATTTCAAGCAAGGGACGAATGGATCCTTTTTCATATTTCCATGTTATGGGGCTGTCAAGCAAAATTCAGAGATAAATTAGACTTGCAATTGACTCATGTTCTCTTCATATTGAAGCTTTTTTTGGTATCCAACTTCGGCAGTTTTTCAGGAATTATTTTTGAGGATCAACAGTTTCAGCATGACAACCTGGAAGATGGCTCTTGATTCTTATTTTGGACTTATCATTGGGGGGGGAACGTTTGCCTCACTCTCATATGTTAAAAAAATTCTAAGTCCAAATAATTAAATTAATTAAAATCATGAAAGTTAGGATTTAGTCCTACCATTCTATATTGGGTTTGTCCCTCATGGTTAGGAGTTAGTTTAGGCATAGTTGGTTGAGATATTCTCTCCAACTAGTTAGGCTCCTATATTAGTGTTTGGTTTGTTAGCACCTAAATCTGCCTTAGGCTGAAGGAAGGAAAAATTCAGGGTAACCACAAACCACGCTCAGTCTGGTAGCTAGCCCTACCAAAACAAGAGAAGGCTCTCTTCGTGTCACGCTCAGTGAATAAATAAACAATATGGTCTAAGATGACTTGCAATGACTATTGATTTTAGGCTATGTAAATAAATATGGAAACAAGAGGCAAATTTTGATAAATTACTGAGTTTCTGGGATGTATGGGACCAATGAACAAAAATGAGTAGAGAGTTTAACACAAATGCACAGATTACTTCGTGAGGCAAGACAGGCGGAAAGTATAGCAATTAAATTTGAAATAAAGCGGAATGGAAAGATTGTTTAGGAGGGTTAAAAGGGCATAAACACATGAACCCTTTTCAACAGAATAAGAACACATAACGTGAAACTTTGCCACAGGGAGAGCAATAAACATGAATTCTACCTTATCTCACTTAAAAAAATTTCACTGGAAATGAATGTGAATGAATTGTGAAACATAACGAAATACATATGAAACATAAAGAGAACACATTTGCTACACTCACACGACATGAATCTCATGAACCAGAGCCGCTGCTTTTCATTAATTCTCTGTCAAAATATACAAGGAAGAACTTGTAGGTTTTAACCCTGTACAGAAATTACTTGCATACGAATTCTAAAACAAAGAAAAATAAACAATGCGAGAG
Source organism: Pinus taeda (assembly GCA_000404065.3). Taxonomy (NCBI): domain Eukaryota; kingdom Viridiplantae; phylum Streptophyta; class Pinopsida; order Pinales; family Pinaceae; genus Pinus; species Pinus taeda. The sequence continues at coordinate 116,470 of APFE031080590.1, read as the reverse complement.
CATAACACATAAAACACATATGCACAGAGATTTTCCCCTGGATCCCAAAATAGGGACTACCAGCTTGATTTTTCATTATGTTCCTTTCAATGTTACAATACATATTTATACATGCCGAAGCATCCAATACCATGGACCGAAAAAACCATCGCGTCCAAAACCATGGACCGAAAACCATAGGTAGGTTCGCCCAACCTAATATAGGGTCCAAAAAAAAATTTCTCGGGGCGCTGCCGCGGACCCCGTAGAGGGGGGCTACCCGCCCCCCTCAAACCCCCCAGACAGGGGGGGCTACCGCCCCCCCTCTAACCCCCCGATTCACTACGTAGGTTAGTCGTGGAAATAATATAACACAACCCAACACTTATTTTTCTTTTAGATTCGAGAATGTTCAAAATATGAGCAGAGATAATAAAGAGATAAGAAGGAATAATAAGAGATGAACGATGATGATATTTGATGATGAGATTCTTGAGATGTGACATGATTTGATGACAAGATAGTTTCGATGATTACATGATGCGGTTGGAATTTCTCCCTAGCTTAGAGGGAGTGTTAATTTGGAAGGTCAATGGCGAATTTTAGTCATGGGATTAGATTCCTCTTTTCGAGATGACCAAATTTGACTATTGAAGAGTTCAATTTGGATAAGGGAAAGTTTATTTTTTAATTTAAGCCCACATGTGCATAAAAGGACAGGTCGACCCAAAAGAGAAATTGGAAACCCATGGATAGCTATAAATACAAGTCAAGTAACCATCATTTAGACATCATCGTTATGATCATTTTTCTTCTTTCATTGGTTTGGCTCACCCGGGTCTGTGATGGTTGATGGATGTTCACTTGCACATGTTCGAGATTGCAAGGTCCAAATATTGCATGTGTGCTAGGGTTTTGGTTTCCAACCACAAAATTGTCATAGGAAATTTTTGGTTATAATCACAACCACATAGGCTCATGCATGTAGTTGGAGGGTTTCATCTACACTCACATCACTCTCTACATAAGTTTGGGACCTAGGGTTTGGTTTTATCAGTTGACTACATATTTTTTCATTTGACTATAGAGTTCAACAGTTGACCGCAGCCAATGATGGTTGATCGCAGGCTTCTAAATTAGGATTTTGATTATTAGCATTATTGGGTTTATCTCTTGGATGTTTTTTATTTCATTTTGTTGGATAACCTTTTGGTTGAAGACATGGATCATTATACTCTCTTTTGTTAAATCATTCAATGACAATCTAATAAGAAGAAGAATTGGAAAGAGTTTTTCCCATACTGGGTTTTGCCCTGGTCTCCGACAAATCCTAGTGTCTATGTGTGAATGTTTTTCTTCTATTGTTCCTTTATGTTTCATTGCATTGATAATGATATTGTTATTTCGATATAATTTCATATGTTGTTGTAAATTTGAATAATGATATGATGATATGGGGTGAATTTAATATGAAAATGAAGAAATGCAATTATCTAAAGCAAAGAAAATTATAGCCCTAAGAAAAATTTAACAATAATTGAATTTAATAATAAGAAAAATAAAAATAATACATGTTTTTTGTATTTTACCTCTATATTCGTCTGTGGGTGTGTTTCCAAAAGCAACAAAGTGTCATACATCATATCCATTAGCTTTCTAAATAACCTTCCTTTCTGAATTCCCATATTTCATATTTCATTGAACTTAGGAGTTGGACCAACTTGATTCTCTTCATTAGCTATAACAAATTTAGAGACTATTGTAATCCAAAATACTTTGATTGTTTGGACGCATGCTTCCTTGCCTTTCCCATATCTTCACTTTTGAGATATGCCTTCTAATTTTTAGCCTACAATTGAAGGAACCATATTTGATACCAATCATTGGAAATACTGAGAGCCGATTGAATCAATATTTCACTTCAATTACTTAATTTTAACTTCGCATAGCATTAATTATCATTATCATTAGATTAAAACATAAATCAACAACATCATTCAACAATGCACAACATCAAATGCAGTACAAAATATATTTTTAGGTGGAAACCTTTCTGAGAAAATAAACATTGAACACTTTTAATATGGCTCTTTAAATATTACATCAACATGAACCTCCAACTTCTAAGGTTCTCCAGAAACAACTAGAAGGATACCATAACCCATTTATTTATAAACTCAAACTGAAAGGATGCTCCAATACCCCAGTTTACCAGCTCCAACTAGAAGGGCACTTCAATGCTCCAGGTTTACCCACTCCAACTCAAAGGATGCCCCAACTCCCTAGTTTTATTAGCTCCAAATGAAAGGATTCTCCAACACCCTAATTTATTAGCTCCGATTGGGAGGATACTCCAATTCCTTACACAGACTCCAACCTTTGCTAGCACCACCCTACCACCCTAAAGTTCTCAGGATCTAACCTAAAGGATACTCCACTCTCCACCTTGCACCACCCTACCACCTTGAAGATAGATGATAAAGTAATAAGATAAATCACACTTGATCAAATATTACAATCACTACTCCAATCGTTGTCAAATCATTGTTTTCAATAGCACACTCTGACATTGCAATCAAGATATAACATGAAATAATTTCCATTGCAAATTGTGACTGTAGCTCAACACATTCCATTATCATAACTCCATGCAAGTCAACAATCAGCCTTTTCAATACAAAAAGTGTTAATCCCTTAGATCAAGGTTAGTGTCATTCAAAAATAAATATTCTTGATGGTGTAATAAATCCTTTGAACAACTCTCACTTAGCAAGATCATATATTGTGGGAAATATTGAGAGGGGGTGAATCAATATTTCACTTACAATTAGTTAACTTTTCTTTTACAAAGTATTAATTATCTCCAACATTAGATTAAAACCATAAATCAATAATTCATAGAATTAAAATATAGTTGACACCAAATTTTTAAGTGAAAACCCTTCGAAGAGAAAAACCAATGAACACTTCTCTAATAAATTTATGAGTACTTATATGCTTCGGCTCCAATTGGAAAGGGAAGCCCCAACTCCCTAGTACTCTAGAAAATCATTCAATTTTCTAGCTCCAATGGGAAAGATGCTCCAATGCCCTAGTTTTATCATCTGCTATTGATAGGATGATCCAACACCCTTACAAGCACCAACTTTCCCTAGAACCACCCTACTACCCTGAAGTGTTTTTAGGTTGCAACCTGAAGGTAACTTCAATCACCTACCTTGCACCACCCAACCACCCTGAAAATAATTAAATAGACCAACTATTTTGGGCTCCCATACCAGAGACAGTGACCCACTTACAATGAATAGATTGTTGCAAAGGATATAACTATGAAACCCTAATTGTTAGAAAAACAAGCTTCTTCAACCATGAAACACATACTATCAGACTTCTTCAATAATGAAAACAAGACTTTAATTGTTGATAAACTTCATATGTATAACGAGAGAGTGAAAAAATCACTTATGCTAATGCACTTTAGATGTGCAGTGATGAAATCCTTATAGTTTTTTGTAGATAATAAGCTACCCTTTCATATTGTTGCAAATTATATGATAGTGAAGCACAAATTATTCAATATTGAACAATAAAAAAACCCTTATTGGTGATAATATTGTTGAAGATGATAGTGAGACTTCTTGACAATTATGTTGCAATATAATGAAAGCACTTACCACTGAAAAATAACCCTTATTGCAAGGCTAAGCGAATGAAAATAAAACCCTTTCTCCTAAGCAAGTTAAACTCCTTCAAGGATTGCAAAATATGTGACAATGACATAACATAGGTACCTGGATCTATACTTTCTTCATCTAGATGAAACTTATTTTCTGAGATGATACAAGATAGTTAATGCAGTGTATTACACACTTTGTTCTGTCACTGTGATTGATCATTCAAGACACATATTAGTGTTGATTTGGGGTAGCGTCAAATGTGCTCTAGCCATGAAAATTAGTGGAGAGGCTAAAGCTCATGAGATCTCCAAGATACAGAAATGGTTTGGGGAAATTCCACCTAGTTAGAGAGATATTAAAATAATTAATATTTTTAATGGGTTCGTAAGTCTAAACTTAGGGAAATAAAAATATTAATGGGTATTAATATAAAACTGGGTGAGAAGGTTCTAAATGACATGGATCAAGCCAAATCTAAACTTAGCCGTTGATTATAGATTTAATCTCGGCCGTTGAAGACTAAAAAAAAAGTATAAGAGGAGGCTGGAGGGTCAGTTGGAGACACACCAAGATTGATTAGTCAGTTCAATTTTTTGGAGCGAGTTTGCTGAGAGAAATCGAACCAGTGATCAAAGTTGCAGTGAGAGGTAGTGAGTGCATAGCAGAGAGACAGAGATAGTGTCAAAGGATCAACACTGAGGTAGAGGTCGCTACATAGAGCCAGCAGAAGCCATGAAGAGGGCCAGAGGGATTACGTAGAGGTTACCAGGGCCTACATGAGTGATGCAAAGGGCCATAGAGCCAACGCAGAGCATCAAAAGGCTGACACAAAGAGTTCCAAGATGATGCAAAGGACAGGAGGGCTGACACAAAGCCTCAAAGAGGCGTTGGAGAGATTTTCGTGGAGCAAAATTGTTGAATATCTACTTCCGAAGAGAGGTATTACTACCAGATAGATATCTCTATTGGGTGAGCCAGTTTGGCACCCTAGTTGTACTCAAGAAATCTACTTAATAATAAAACCCTTAGAATTTTTGTACTAGTTTTCCCAAGTTGGGTTTTTCTAATAATGGCGTCCATTGTGTGTTTGTCTATTCTTTCAATTGATGATCTGTAGATGGTTGATATTGCATTTGTGTTTATTTTCAGTATTTATATGGTTAAATAACTTGTTAAGAAACTAAAAAAGTAGGTGAAATAAACAATATAGGCAGGAAGAATTTCTAATGGGTTAGAATTAGAAATTTCAACATGGTATCAGAGCATTGCAAATCACATGAGAGCTGAAGGCAATAACTAAATCAGAAAATTTGCAGTAGAAACAGTTGTCCCGAGAGACATAAGTTGCTCCTAAGAAGAAAGCAGCAGATAAGGAGTGATGCAAAGGGCCAGCATCATCAGTTCGAGCTAGAGAGAGGGCCATCACAGAATTAGTGACAAGCAGAAGAGCTCACGAAGAGCCATGTCATCTTGCTCATCTAGGTAGGAGTGATGAGTTGGCTAGAGGAGCGATTCAACCTTGCCGGGATTTCGCAGAGCTAAGTGGCTTAGTTTCTTCATCTACTAGGGTCTAGGAGTTGTGGGAATATTGTGGATTGTGAAGATGGTGGGGTGTTGTTGGTGTCGAAGCAGAATAGTACCTAACGGGACAGAACCAAGGTAGAGGGAGTCACTACCTAGGCATATTTCTAGCCAAGAAATCCAAATCAATGTTGCAGGAGCAAACAGGATCGGAGAGGAGTGATTCGACTATTGGTAGAAGGATTTCTAGGAGGGAAATCGAGACTCAGAGGGAGTCTAAGAGAGAAATTCCAGGAAGGAAGTTGAGAGTCAGAGGGAGTCGAAGAGAAGAGCAAAGATGGAAATGAACATACTAAGGGATCAGGATAGGTTGGACGGGGCATCCAAATTTGTCATCTCGAAGGCCAGGATCCTGTCTATTCTAGATAGACATCGCATCAAGGGCTTGTCCTTGAGAACCGTGGTTATCCCAGTTAACCGAGCTGATAACAAAAGGTATGAGGATGCAATGGCCAAGGAAAAGTGTATAATCCTTGAAGGGGTCAAAGATCATGTAGTTGAGCATATTGCCGAGAAGAACACGACAAAGGAGATGTGGGATACCTTGATGACATTGTATCAAGGCACTTCTGTGTGGAGGAAGATGCTACTGGAGAATAAACTGCAGTCATATCAGATGTAGAAGGGGGAGAAGATAGATCTATTCCTTAGCAAGTTGCAGGAGATTTGGGACCAACTTACTTCCATAGGGGCCATGCCAGATCAGGAGTTCATGGTGAGGACTACCCTAAAAGTAGTCTCCAAGGAGTGGGAGACATTCACCCAAAGCATTTTGGGAAAATTGAATCTTCTAGGTCGGGAAGAGATGTGGGTAGCTCTTCACCAAGAAGAGATCATACGGCTGACCAAGATGGGAAGTAGCAGCAAAGGAGGTCGAATCAAGAAAGAGGAGGAAGAGGATGTGGCTCTGGCATCTGTGGGACAAAAAGGGAAGAGGAAGAAGAAGGATATCTCCAAGATAAAGTGCTTCCATTGTGGGGAGTTGGGTCATTATGCAACCCAGTGTCCTAGAAAGAATAATAAGGGAGAGGCTTCTGACTCTAAGGACGCACCGACTAAGGGGGAGAAGGAAGTAGAGACTAATGACCACTGCGCCATGAGTGCTCATGTACCTCTAGAGAAGCGGTGGGGAGACATCGAGCTATATTTAGGAGGACTACAGAAGATGTGGGGCGAGATCCTTGAGGTACCCAAACTCTTGGATCATATCTGGCTACGAGAGCCCTGAGAGATAGTAGTAGGATGACATATGTCGATAGAAGAAATATGTGAATGGAGTAGTAGAATAGGGCTAAAGTGCAGGGATCTATAGAAGTGCAGTGAATGTTGCAGCAATGTGAGAGGTACAAAAGAGGTTAAAGTAGTGAAAAAAGTCATAGAGGTGTTTGCAGCAGTGCGAGAAGCACAAATTTGTTGTAGCAGCATAGAGCCAGAAGAGGGCGCACATGATAATAGCAGAGGAAGAATCAACATAAGGAGGGCTTCTAGCCTGACAAGGATGTCAGTAGTTGGGTAGATCAGTTACTTACTTCTTAGTAACTGAGTTGCAGTGCAGCAGTAATAGTGGTAGTGCTATGGACAGCATGATGCAGCATGATGAGAAAGAGCTACAGTGCAGATGCAGTGTTGGGAGGAAGGTTGAGCAACAACACAAATGTAGAGGGACTTTCAGTACAGATGTAGCCGTGGCAGTGGCAGAGCCATGGGAAATGGTACAAGAGGCAGCAATGCAAAGGATGTTGGGCAACAGGCCAAGCATCAGCACAGGTCCCGGTGCCGAATGATTAGGGTGATGTTCATTGTTGATTTGGGGTAGCATCGAATGTGCTCTATCCATGAAAATTGGTGGAGAGGCTAAAGCACATGAGATATCCAAGACCCAAAAATGGTTTGGGAAAATTCCACCCAATTAGAGAGATATTAAAATAATTGATATTTTTAATGGGTTCCTAAGTCTAAACTTATGAAAATAAAAATATTAATGGGTATTAATATAAAACTGGGTGAGAAGGTTCTAAATGACATGGATTGAGAAAAATATAATCTTAGACATTGATTAGAGATTTAATCTTGGTCGTTGAAGACTCAACAAAAAAAGTATAAGAGGAGGCATGAGGGTTAGTTGGAGACACACAAATATTGATCAATCAGTTCCATTTTCTGGAGCGGGGTTTGCAGAGAGAAATTGAACTAGAGATTAGATTTGTAGTGAGGGCCATTGAGTGCATAGCAGAGAGGCATAGATAGTGTCGAAGGATCAGTGATTTGGCAGAGGAGGCTATGCAGAGCCAGTAGAAGCCACGTAAAGGGCTAGAGGGATTGCGCAGAGGCTACCAGGGCCTACGTGAGTGACACAGAGAGTTCCAAGCTGACATAGAGGCTAGGAGAGCTGACGCAGAGCCTCAGAGAGGTGTTGGAGAGATTTTCGTGGAGCAGACTTGCCCATTATCTACTTCCGAAGAGAGGTATTACTGCCATATAGATATCTCTGTTGGGTGAGCCAGTTTGGCACCCTAGTTGTACTCAAGAAAGTTTCTTAATAATAAAACCCTCAGAATTGTTGCACCAAGTTTCCCAAGTTGGGTTTTTTCCGGGGATGATTGTCCAAAAATTACGGTGTCCCTTGTGTGTTTGTTTATTCTTTTAGTTGAAAATATGTAGATGGTTAATACTGCATTTGTGTTTATTTTCAGTATTTATATGGTTAAATAACATTTTTAAGAAATTAAACAAGTAGGTGAAATAAGCTAGATAGTGCAGGAAGAATTTCTAACGGGTTAGACTTAGGAATTTCAACAATTAGTGTAATCAAGATTTAAGAATTTCCTTAGTCATAATCATTAAGGATTGATGCATAGGGGTTCTTAGCTAGTTTTCCACCAAAACAAGATGGATTGTAGTTGTAATCTCACTATCAACCTTAAACTTGCACACTCATACCAATTGTATACTAAATATTTAATTCACAGTCACATTATGTATTTAAATGAGTCTTGGAGATATAGGGCTAATGGTATTTCAGATTTCACATTCAGATGCAAAGGATACTTCAATGAAATTAGTTTTAACACATGATACCTCAATGAAACCCTATTATACTAACCTTTATCCTCTATCTCGTTTGTAGGACATTCACGCTCAGGATTGTGCCATTGAAAAGTAAGGAGAAATATCACCAATGGTGACTTCTTTTGATTTTAAACTAAATCAATTTGACAATGGCTACTATTGAGAAACCGATATGCTTGAAGATTAAGATGATTTCTCTTACTTGATAATTGCTTGTGAATGTTTGTTGGCTTCTTATTACTTTTATTATGTTCTCTTCTTTAAACAATTACCAAAACATAAACATGAATATCACAAAAGACAATGAACAAGGGATATAGACTCCAAGCTAGGGAAAAACCCCATAAGGCATAAAACCCAAACAACTTCTCTTCTTATAGAATCATATCAAAGTGAGAAATCCAAGACCAAAAAACCAAGACCAAGACATCCCACAAGACCCAAGTCAACCCTCCTTCAATCCTTCTTTAACCAAGTCAAATCCAATCAATTCAACAATGGTCAATGCTCTTCAAATCTAGTCAAACTCTAATTTTTGGCCCCTACAACTGATTTGAAATTTTCATCCCTTGCAATAGTCTGAAATTTCACACTTGCGATAGAAATTAGGAAACAAAATCTCACATGTGGAAAAATTCTCTCTCATTTGACCTTCACTCTCTCTCTTTCGACTTTTGCTCATCTTCCTTATCTTATACATTGGTTTTCTCTCTCTTCTTGGCACATAAATCAAATTTGTGAGTGAGTAAACAAATGAGGTTGAGTTGCATTGTCTATATACACATCTAGGAGGTTGAATAGGTCCCTTCCAGGGCTGACTTGGTCTTTTGGGGATAAAAATACTCTTTTTTACTCAAAATAAATTTTTCTTTCTTTTCCAAAACAATCCAAATGAGGCTTTTACTCATGAAAAAAATATTTGACTTCAATAAAACCTAGAACCATGAAGAACATGCTTTGACTAGAAAATAATAGTAATAATCAATTTTCTTTTACTTCCTTTTTCTTTTTCATGGAACACATAATGATTCAAGTACAATAATAATTATGAAGACAAAACCTAGTTACATTTTTCAACGCTCCCTCTTAACTAGGGAAGTATTCATAATTACACAATATGATATAAGGATACTCTCAAATTGAAATATTCTCATTAGAAGAATTGAGATTGATAAGCATCGTCATCATACCAACATTGCCAATTACAAAATAGCAAGGCCTTGACTCACAAGCTCTAACTCTCCACTAGATTAGAGCACAATGTTAGGAGGAATACATTTGGACACCACCATCACCCCCTCTCAAGGCACACACCACATCTGGATGTTCACCAAGTATTTCCTTACAATACTATTCATATATTGGATTCTCTATCCTCAATGAATATCGGTCTTCCTCATGACTACTCTTACTTTGGATGCCCTACCATATCCTCAAAGAGTATTGGTCCTCAAAACTACTCCTATCTTGGATTCCAAATCCTCAAGGAGTATCAATCCACGATGCTCATCCAATTATCCATTCTCCCTACCTATTCCTTCACTAGACTTACAGATGTTAGTCCTGGCCGAGAGAATATAGCGTCCACCATCACTCCCTCTCAATCAGGGAGGAGATCCTTACTCTCTCTCAACCAGGGAGACATAACCACAAGCTTTAGCTTGTCTCATTCATAAGCTACTTATTTTTCAATGGAGATATTAGAAGTATCTTACAGGGCTTCTCATTTCCTAATAGAATCAAATCATATCGAACTTCGACCTTCCTATACCTTGACAATATTCATGTAAATTTTTCATCAAATGGTTCATTTATCATCTTCAAGGAGCCAAAATTCCTCATAGTTGTGTTGACTGTGTTGGAAACCGCCAACATAAATGTGGTCTCCCCGATATGAAGTCCCAATTAGACCTCACAACGTTTGGTGTAGGATCCCCATATGGAATATGGCCCGGCTACCATAATATTAAGGATTTTCCTTGGCTGCAATAGTTATCATAAGAGAGCAACATGCGTGTACTTTGAAATGAGAAAATAAGTAAGCCTTGTGAAATGTTCAAATGCAATATCTATCAAAACCAGGAGGGAAAATAAAGTGAGTCTTTCGAAGAAAAGTAGTAGTATTATCCTAATAAAGAAACACGCACATACATATGAAAGAATTGTTAACCATCCAGCTAAATATTTCACATAGGCATAACGATCATTAAAGAAATACAACACACATTCAACAAGATAAGTACCAAATACAATGAAGTAGTTCAGTTTCTTTAGTACATAAGAACATAAACATATGCCACAAACATCTAAATAGTAGCCTTACAATATTCACGATACATGCATGAAAGTGTGTTGGATCAATGAGCTTATATTATTAATAAAAAGTTCCAAGATACATTGTTACAATGAGACGCCAATAACCCCAATAGTGGAGCATTGATCCACTACTTTCTCCTCAAAAATAACAATCTTCTCTCTAATGCCTAGTTTGAGAAGCCAAGGTGAAAAGTCATTTCTTTGATTATTGAGGCTTCATTTATAACAAGAGGAATGGCCTTTCATATTCCCATGACTCTTCAACCACCCTCATGACTCTTGGAATTCTAATATGACCATTGGAATTCTACAAGACTTTTGGATCTTAGGATAGTGACTCTTTTGTCCATATATGATTGTTGGACTTTCCAAATATTTACATTCACAATATTTTCCCAAAATATATAACCATTTTTCACATCATCATGTGGCGACAACAAGACAAGTCATTTTAATTGATGACTTGGATTACAGTGACTTGTAACATGAATTTCTTTGAGAAGTGATGACACTAATACTATGTCTTCAATAATTTCTATAGATATTTCATTGTAGTTTCTCTATTCCCTCCAAAATTTCTAGACAGGTTATGCAGTCTTCATCGGCCACTTTGATCATCACAATCCAACATTCCTTCAATTTTTTCACCATGGTGCCTTTGTGCATATGTCTTCAAGAATTCCTTCTTGGATAGCTTCTCTTGATAGATCCCCTCAAACATATTTTTCCATGCTTACTAAGAACACCTACATGCAAGGATCACTCATGCAAATAAAACATCAATACAGAAATCGCCTACTCTACTATGATTCATGCAATGTACCAAATGTGGACCAACAGTGCACAAGGGATAGAAAGGAGAAGCTTATGGGCATAGAATGCACTTGCATGAGACAGGGACTTAGGGACTTTTCACTAAGACTGGGCCATGCACATCTCTGGAAGAGGAGGAGGAAGGGTGGGTGCATGCTCCAGTTACAAGAGGAAAGGGTGCAAGGTCTACTCTCTGGGACTATTTCATGCACTAAGGAGGAAGGAAAAGGCTGCAAGGATGGAATAGGGAATAGTTATAAGGCATAAGGAGAGACACCACTTCCCACTAGAAGTATGTAGTGTTCAACACTAGGCAACTAGGGGTAGGGTTAGTGAAGGGAGGAAGATTAAGCAGTAAGGAGAGGGGTTCTTCTAACTAGGATTACGCAGCACACAGGAGAGAGAGAGAAGGCTTACGGTGGTGTAGATCACATCTCCAGATGACAAGGAGGCTCACTACTAGGCTCTAGAAGTGTGGAGTGTGCTCTTCCTAGCCTAGAGAGAAAGTTTCAAGGTCAACAAAACAACTATGAAAGAGTGAAACGTGGGAAAACAAAATGAGTTAGGGGTATGATCAAGATTCCCACATATCAACTTATTAATAACACTTATATAGGACCGAAGCCTAAGAAATATACATCAAAATTCTAGTTCACAAACCTTCTCTAAGTGAAACAAGAAAAACATGAGTAGTTTCATAACATAAGTGTTGTTTTGTGACTAGAAAGTGCACTATGACTCAAAAGTGTGTTATCGCTACTCTTGGTGATACGGTGACACATAAGAAGGGACATGGACACTTAAAAAATGTGTAAGAACATAAAATGACACTTTAATACCAAAAGTGACACTTCACATGATGGAAGGTAGGCTCCAAAATTCAAACATAGCCAAATTTTGGAGGGTGTTGTAGTAGTGACAACACTTTGCGACATACTAGAGAAAATTCTTCTTCTTTGTCTAGGTCTAGATTTTATCATAGAGTCTAGGCCTTCAATAAGTATTGACTCATCATAAGGATTAATATATCTTCACAACTTCTCTTGGTTTAACACATGGGTTCTCCTATTCCTTGCTTGGCTTGAACAAATTCAAAGACTTTTCAAAACTCAATTGTTTCTATTGGGAAAGGATAATAATGTACCAAGATTATGATAATCAGATGTTAATCACATTCTCTAGAGTTTCTCTGTTGCAAGTGAGCTTATTCAGTACCCTGGCAGAGTCACCTCAAGGAACCACAAGCATCGCTTCGCTATTAGCAAGCCTGCTTAGTACCTCGGTGAAGTTGCTTGATTCAACTCTCTGCATAAGAAACCTTCCTCTTCTTCACCTATTTACTTACTTAATTATAGAATGTGAAAAGGAACTTATTTATTTTGAAGGTGGAAGAGGGATGCCATCTTATTTACTTAATTATTTTGAAGGTGGAGAGGGATCCCATCTTATTTACATGCAAGAGAGGTTGTTCCTTGTTTAAGGGATCCATATAATGTTTTAAGTTGATATGCTCATTTTGAGGTTTTCTCCTTCCCTTTATCTACTCGGTCAAGTCAAAAAATGAACACACCATTAATTAAAATGCCAAGTTAAGAATGAAGATCCAATATATGCATCATAGGTCCACTAAGAGTTTCTCATTCTGCATGACTCATATTTTCCATATGGATGTTACTTTACATAAAACACTTATACCCAGACAAAGAAGAAGACGTAATAGATACCCAAGTATTGTAGTTGTTGCAATCCATTTTCATTTCCACCACATTTTTCTTTCGGGCCATATATACACTCTCACACAAGGTCCTCTATAGGTACACTAACTGAAACAAAAGGAAATAAAATGAGACATGACAAGGAAAGATAAGAAAAACATGGAAATAAATTTGTACACAAGTAAGAATGAAGCCGAGGATTGCTACTTGATATAGTTCTTGAGATCTTGGCCATTGACAGGGAGAGGATCAATTCTCCCATCTAAGGATTTCAGTCTATAAGAATGTTGGCCAAGATTTTCAAGGATGGTATAATGTCCAATCCATAGAGATTGAAATTTTGTGTGCTTTCCTTTTTATTCATGGGACTTATCCCACTCCATACTAGGTCTCCTACACGAAAATATTTATTCTCTGCAGACTTCTTATTAAGCCAACGCTTTATCCAGTTTCAATGTATGGAATTGTTTTTCTTTGATACTTTCTTTCTCTAGATTGAGAAGGGTATCTATCCTACTATGAACAAAAATACAAGGTTTACCTCGAGATTCCTAAGAAAACTACAAGGTCGGAAGGTATATCATGGAAGGAAGGATAACTTCTTTTTTGTATACAAGGAAGTAGGGAGAGGTCTTCATAAAAGTTTTGGGAGTGACACAGTCACCCCATAATGCATTCACCATGGAATTATTACAATTCCTTTGCTTAGATAAAATAGTGTTTTTGATAATATAGATTAAATTCTTGTTTTTAGACTCAACCAAATTGTTTCCTTGAGGGTAGTAATTTGATCCATGATTTAAAACAATACCATTCTCTAATGCAAACTCATAAATCTTTAGAAGGAAAAATAAGTTGCATTATCAAAGACAATAGATGTGGGAAATCCAAACCTATTTATGATGTTTTGTCTGAGAAATTGGATGGCTTCCTGATCATTAACTTGTCTTAGTAGAAATGCTCTAGTCCACCGAGTGAAATAATCAGTTGCGGTTACGATGTACCAATGTTGCTTTGATGAATAAAGAATATTTTTTCAATAACATCCAATCCCCACTATTGAAATGGTTCCTCAACTGCTATGGGTAGAAATGGGGCAGTTGACTTCCTATCATGCCAACAAATATTAACATACTAGACACTTTTGGGCAGAGGTGTGAGAATCCTTAAATAATGTGGGCCAATAGTAACTGGCCCTCGTCACCATTATGATAAGTGGTATTGCTTGAGGATTTCCTACCAACTAATCCATCATGAAGATATCTTAATACCCTTTATGAATTTGGAGGCTCTAAACATCTAAGAAAGACACCATTGTGGTGCTTCCGAAAAATCACACCATGCACAAGTTGGTAAGATAAATATTTAAGGCATATTTCCCTCTTATATTTGATTGATATATGTGAAGGCAAGGTTTCATTCTCTAAGTATTTCCGTATGTCTACATACCAAGACATGGCTATACTTGTAGGGGAAACTTGTTCAATTTTATACATTTCGATCTCTTGTTCACACCTAGAACAATCCTCTTCTAGTGAATCCATTTCTTCTATTGCGAGCTGACAGAGACGGTGACCTTTGATAGTGTGAACTGGCTTGAATTCAAGACCATACTCTTGCAAGCACGCTAGCTAGTTCGCCCTCCTCTCACCCAACTCCTGTTGCACAAAGAGGGATCGAACTGTTGGATGAGACACATAAATAATGGTATGGGATTTTAGGAGGTAAGGCATGAAATGCTTGATCATCTTTTATACTATGTATGCTTGCTTATCGATGGAGGGATAATTTAGTTTTGATCCTTGTAAACTAGCTCTCATGAAAGATATATGCTACTCATTTCCTTGATTGTATTTTTGCGTCAACACGACCACAATAGAAATTTTAAAAGCAAAAGTGTATAACAACAAATCTATGCCAAAATCTAGTTCGTATAAGGCTAGAGCATCAATGATGGATTTTTTATTCGGGAAAAGACATATTTCTCCCTCTTTCCCAATAAGGATTCAATTTATTTCTTGTTAATGGGAAAAGGGATTCAAGCAATAGTCTTAAACCTCTCCGATTCAACCTTAATTCCACTCTTAGAGATAATATGTCCTAAGAGTTTTCCTTTGGATGCACAAAATATGTGCTTTTTCATATTTAATGATATTCCATACTTGTGACATTGCTCAAAAATATTCTTTAGATGATGGATGTGATTAGATATTTTCTTTGAAAATATTGTTACGTCATCCAATTAGATTACCACACTCTAGCCAATCAATCCACGAAACACGATGTCCATGGCCTATTGAAATGTAGCTCCAACATTAATAAGTCCAAATGGCATATGCTTGAAAGAAAAAGTTCCCCACTTTGTCCTGAAGGTGGTTTTCAATATATCAGGTTCTACTACTAGCTCTTGATTATATCCAGAGAATCCATCCAATAGCGAGAACATTTCCAACCCAGATACTATCTGGAGTATTTTCTCCATAAATGGCAAGGAGTAATTATATTTATCTGAAGCCGAGTTGAGGTTGCGAAAATGAACACATAAGTGTATCTCGCCAAACATTTTTCTGACAGGAACTAGGTTGGAAACCTATGTGGAATGATGAACTTTGAAAATGATATGAGCATCCAAAAACTTCCTTCATTCCTTTTGAAACATGGGTTTGAGCGTCAAATGAAATTTCCTTGGCTTCTGCTAAAGTGACTTCACCCCTTCTTTGATAGGAATTGCATGCTAGATGATACGTGTATCTTATGTGTTTAGATAATTGTACATCCATGCAATTACATATTGATATTGTTTAAAAAGATGAATGAAATCACGTCGTTTTTGCTAAGAACAACATGTAACGAGGTTCACGTATTTTGAATCTTCTTTGGTTCCCAAATTTATTTGTTCATGTGACAATATTGAGCTCTGGGTCTTTGTATTTACCAGTCCTCTGAAATGGTTTTATATGTCATATAATTTCTAAAGGGATACCACACCTTTCAGCATAGGATTCTCTTATGATTCTTGAGCTACTTCCTGCAAATCCTTTTTGTGATCATCTTCTTCAATAGTCGCATCTTTGAAAACACCTTCATTGGCGATGACATGCAGTATATGCTCGTCATCATTAAATACATGGAAGTTAGTTACATTGTCAGAAACAGGTGACTTATAAATAATCTCTATTGAAAATCCATATTTTAATGGTGACATTCTAGCAGTTGCATTGGCTAATGTATCTGTGACAACATTACGAACTCTAGGAATAGAGCTAATATTAAAAGATTTAGAGAAAAAATGAGACGACATACCTCTTATTGGTAGATTTTCAAATTAGGTGAAACACAGTGAATAAGATTTTGTACCTGACAGATAACAATATTTGAATCATTGATTCCCTTGAGGACTATGGCCTTCTTCAATCCCGGGATGAATGCTTCATAGTCAGAAGTATTGTTTGTTCTTTCGAACTACAAGTGGAAAGATATGATATAGCTTTTTGTTTTAGGGTCAATAAAGATACAACCAACTCCAAAACCCTCTTGAGTTTGAGAACCATCAAAATATAAAGTCTAGATGTCAGTATCTACTGGGTCAGCTCCTACATTAGTAGTATGTACATCTATAATATAAATTTCATTAGCACTAGTTGGACTGCAAGGAAGGAGCTCCAACTCTATATCAAATGGTATAGGTGATGGTTGCACTTGGTAACATTCATGGTTAACCTGTAGTAAACAATTTTCGAAAATAGCTTGTGCAAAGTTGATAGGCTCATTGTTTCCTTCAAGTGTTATCACAATATGTTTCATGTAAGGTTCACTCTATACTTGAATCTTATTATTTATGCTCTTATAAGGAAGCCATAAATGTGTCTAGTCTGTAGAAAAGTATCCTTGTAGTTTGTTGGACCAGTCTCTACTTAGAAGTAAACCATAGGCTTTCGGAATGTCCACAATAAAAATATTGATGCATTGGTGAAATATATTATTTGATGATAAACGAATGATGACATTATTGAGTTCACCAATTTCCTGGACTAATAATTTATCTAGCTTTATGATTCTGACATCGATATTTTCTCATTTTGCGTTAATCTTCTTGGAAACAGATAAAGGCATGACATTTGCAGATGCACCAGAATCAATATGGAAATTATGGACATTGTAATTAAATATTTCAAACGTTAAAAGAAAAATGGGGCAGGTAGTATGAGAATTTAGATTAGTGGCATTAACCAAATATTCGAAAATGTCAAGAGACTTAGTGGACAAGCTGGTTTGAGAAGCACAAACTTATTACCTAACGAAGGTTGTGATGCAAATGATTGGATGATCATTCCATGTTGTCCTGCTATTTTTGCAAGCTCAAAGATTGAGATATTCACACAAAAAGTTTTCATATCCTAAATAATATTGTAATTGATTTCTTTTTCCTTAGGAGGTTGTACTGAAGTGTCGAGTGGTGTAGTTGTTGGAAAATCCATAAAGATGGAAGTTAAATTATTTCCCTTATTAATGGCATTAACTTATGATGTTTTCATTATTAGTAACAGATCTCTTAATTATCTTTTCTTATTGTCAAGATTAATTCCAAGCAATAAATAGAAGAATACAAGATGTAGGCACACTACCAGGAAAAAACCCCCCTTGAGGGGAAAACCCAATCACAAATTCTTCCTTCATTAGATTCAAGATGAGATGACAAATACCTTAAAATATAGACCCAAGACATCCTCCATCAAGTCATCCTTGTAAATGTGAGATCATCAAGTCATCATTATTGTGATAGCACTGAGTTCATCCCTGTGCCTGATCTGAGCTAATGAAACATCTTCTTTGAGATTTCACTAAAATATTCACTGTAGTGACATCAAAACATCCTCTTTGAGCTCCTTATTGTGATACTGGAACATCCTCTCTGTAATCTGAACTACTCACTATGGTGCCACTAAAATTGTCTAAAGAACAAGCCTTCATTGTTGTGACAACAAATTCTTCTTATCTTGTAATATCTAAATTTTTTCTTCCCTGTTGGAGTACCAAAACTACCTCACTGAAATCCAAAATTTTGTTGCATCACCGAGAGCTTATCTTGTGACATCCAAACTCCATTTCAAATGTATTCAAACTTGTCCTTATGAGATATATGCGAGCTACTCCACTGTAATTTTATGTGAAGTCTAGGCTTGTATATATAGTAGTTTCCCAATATAAATGAGTCGACATGAGTATGTTGAAGACTTGTGGCTACATACATTGAGGCTAACTTGAGTTCTATTTAAATGAATTTAACTTGAGGATAATCTATTTGAAGTTGACTTGAATAATTTGACAAAGATGCTGAGTTGATGAATTGCTGAAGAGGATGAATTGATGGAGGAGTCTTTGACCCAACAATAAATGAATTTGACAATAACCTAAAGCCTACAATGGAGGATTGACCTATAATTGACCCAAGCATGAAACCCATGCTTTAATAAGTCATTTCAATAAAAAATATTTTTCTTTTTTCTTTTGAAAAATATATCACATTTTGATTTCATGTACAATTATGAAGACTGAACCTAGTTAAATTTTCCAACACTCCCTTTTAACTAGGGAGATATTCATATTTACATATCACCAACGAGGTATATAGAAGATCTCAAACCACAAATTCTATGAATAATTTTAGACACTGCAATGCCATGGACTAGATTCTTGACCAGGGAAATATATCCATTGGTCTCTTAACAATTTAGGCACCGCAATGTCAGAGACTAGATTCCTAACCAGGGAAATCTATCTGGGTGGGAATAAGGTGGAGTCAAACTTTCAACCTCTTAGGTACCATCAGGCTTACTTTTTAACCATCAACCTAGGGACCTAGGTGTGTATCATGTTCAGAGCTCTATGACCCACACCACCCTCCCTAATTTGGGACCTAGACATCAACATAAAGTGTCGGCCAGATGTCCTCCCAGGGAATGCTTCACTCAAAAATCCTCTCCTTGATCCAGTAGATCAAGGACAACAAATCTCTCCCGATAAAATTGATCAGTAACCAACATGCTATCAAAATCTTTGAGATATTTAAACACAACCCCAATCAATAATATACTTTCACATATTCATAAACACAAACCTTCGGGGTTTTCCTAATGTTTCTTCTCAACACGATAGTCCTATCAACTGAATCTTTTGTTTTCAACTTCACATACAACAACATATCCTTCAAACTTCATTCTCCTTGCAGAGCTATGTTGTCCCTCTCAACTAGGGATATTTTCTTTATCCAAGCTCCCTCTTAAACTTAGCAAGAGGTTTTCTATCCAGGCTCCCTCTTAACATAGGGAAATCAACTTCTTATTTTCGTCATCGAAGAGTATTTCATGGCTTCCATCCTTCTTATCAGATTTAACATTATCATTCACATCATTTTTTCTTTCGACCATCTTCACCGCCTTGAAGATTGAGTACCTGCGCAACTTAGATAGAAAGTACAACCAAAACTATAGAAGCATGAAGTTATCCATATCAAAATTTTATAATAATGGAAGCATAAACATAATCAACAAGAGACTATACTTCAATACTTCAAATTCTTGCACAGGTCTTGTTACAAACCTTAAATCACATTCAAATCTCATCAAGATATCAAGCTCATTCTATCTAAGTTTTCAATATTCTTTCAATTACATGACAAGTTGTTGTATATAGAAAACCCTAGAAACAAATCAGATCAATGAATCTAGCACCTTTTAGAATTCATAAGATAGACAACTCACTAGGATTTCATACATATCCTAGATTTCATACGTGAGCTTCAACAATAAAAACCAATCATAGCTTAATCAACATCATGATTAGCATCTACTAAGTTTTGGTGTAAACCCTATGTTTCCATAAAAAAATTCTCAGCAATCACTATATAGATTCATAAATTCTAGACGATTATTAATACTAGAAAATTAAATAACTTCTAGGGTTTAGCTACTAAACCCAACATCATCCTAGACCATCAAACTTTGAATAGGGATTTTTTTCAAACCCTATAATTCATGACCATTAACACTTAGGTCAACACATATATCTATGAATTCATCAACATATCATAAGCACATCATATTCAGGCAATATTAATATGTTAGATATATACCGACCTAGAACAGACTAGGGTTTCAATCAAATGGAGACATACCTAGGGTTTCATTACTAGGACTCTAAATACATAACAAGGGTTTTTCTTATAGACCCAACCAAGCCTTAAAGATCTAGATTTTCATAACACAACAAAGCAAACCCTACTATTCCAAAATTTCAAAGGTTCATAATCTCATACAAACATCATTCAACCCTAACAAGTTAGATTTTCATGATCATACCGAAATCCCAAACATGACATCAACAACGAAAACTTCAAATAGCATTTCCCATAACCCTAAGTAGTTTTAGGGTTTCAAACACTGAAATTATCATACCCTTAGGTTAGGGTTTTCCAGAGAACCTGTCTAGGGTTCTATAAGAACAATTAAGGATGTGAGGGGAGTAGATTTCTCAAGTGATGAATCACCCAAAACAAGAATCATTATGATTCAAGATAGCTAGACATAATGATGTTATTAAAGTAATGCAAACTTTAAGAAATAAGATGAACGTAGATTGAAGAGAATTTATAAGGTGTATAGTTAAGACATACATGGAGATGTTCCTTGGCAAACCTGGTAAGGATTTATTGAAGTGCTCTATGTGTATTAAGCCATCATATTTTTATACATGTAGTACATACTTATAAGCACAACATGTGATACCAAGAACGTGATTTAATTTCTTCGGTTATATTTTCTTACATATCCATGGAGGATGGAATTCTATGAAAATTTATTCTTTTCTTTCAAGGACTTTTACTTGGAATCCTATATTACTTGTAAATCCTAGAGGGAGAGGATTAAGGTTCTAATATGTTAACTAGAAAGTACACTTCTTAATCCTAGACTAGCCATAAACAAGGATCATCAAAAAATTAAAGGATTATGTTATACGTACCTTGTGATTACATGTCTTTGATTTGATGACCTATTAGACTAGCATGTGCGTCTTGATAATACTTACTTCAATTCCTTGAGATGGTTTCTTGTGATTGTACTTGATAGACCTTCATAGGCAGCTGAATTAGGTTCCATCCCTTATCAATGTAGTGAACCCCTCACATTGTAGTGACACCAAATCATTCTCATCAAAACCTACTCATTTTTTATACCTTGTCACTTTGGTATCATCGAAGCCTTCTTCACTATATCTAGATCTTGTACCAAAAACTAATTCATAGAGATCCCACGATTTCATCATTGTATACATATCGATATCCTTTACCACTATAATTATATTGATACTTGTGATAATCTTTGAGACTGTAATGGCATCGAACTAGCCCGAAACTTCTGAGATTGTAATAGCCCAAAAATTTTGATGATTAACCTAAGCCTCTTTACTGTAAAGGTATCGAAACATGTTCCTTTGAATTATTGTCTAAATTTTTGTGTTAGTAATGTGAATTCATCATCCTTATATATAGAGTGAGTTTATATTTGTGTCATCTTCAACAAAATGTTGAGACTGTATCTTCGCTAAAATATTAATAGCCCAATCTCTAGAAAGATCCAAACTATCTCACTATGAAGTCTCTCCTTTCTTTTTGGTGTATTTAATATGTTCACTGTAATCTTAATCTCATTAGTTTTATTACCCCAGAACTGCCCTTCTTCAAAATTCCTTTTACCTTGACCATAGCTCTGATACCATGTTGGAAAATCCATAGAAATGGAAGTTAAATGATTTCCCTTATTAATGGCATTAACTTGTGATGTTTTCATTATTAGTATTATATCTCTTAATTATATTTTATTATCATCAATATTAATGCCAATCAACAAATAGAATAACACAATATATAGGCACGCTGCCAGGGAAAAACCCCACTTGAAGGGAAAACCTAGTCACAAATTCTTCCTTCATTAGATTCAGATGCGATGACAAAGACCCTTACAATCTAGACCTAAGACATCCTGCAACAAGTCATCTTTTAACTGTGAGATCATTGTGTCATCATTACTGTGATAGCACTGAGTTCATCCATGTGCCTAATCCGAGCTACTGAAACATCCTCTATGAGATTGCACTGACCTACTCACTGTAGTGACATCAAAACATCCTCTCTGAGCTCCTTACTATGATACTGGAACATCATCTCTGTAATCCGAACTACTCATTGTGCTGCTACTAAAACTGTCCAAAGAACAAGCCTTCACTGTTGTGATAGTGAATCCTTATCATCCTATAATATATATTTTTTTTCTTCTCTGTTGGAGCACAGAAACTACCTCACTAAAATCCAAACTTCTATTGCATCGTTGAGATCTTATCCTGTGATATCCGAACTCCATTTCAGATGTATCCAAACTTGTCCTTCTGATATATATGCAAGCTACTCCACTGTAATTTTATGCAAAGTCTAGGCTTGTATCTATAATGGTTTCCCAATATAAATGAGGCAACATGAGTATGTTGAATAGTTGTGTCTACATACATTGAGGCCAACTTGAGTTCTGTTTAAATGAAGTTGACTTGAGGATAATCTATTTGAAGCTAACTTGAAGACTTTGATGAAGAGGTCAAGTTAATGACTTGCTGAAGAGGATGACTTGATGGAGGAGTCTTTAACCCAACAATAAATGACTTTAACAATAACCTAAATACTACAATGGATGCTTAACCTATAATTGACCCAGGCATGAAACCCGTGTTTTAATAAGTCAATTCAATAAAAAATATTTCTTCTTTTCTTTTGACAAATATATTACATTTTGACGCCAAGTATAATTATGAAGACCGAACCTAGTTACATTTTCCAATAGTAGCTTTGTTCAATGCCTTAAGAGTGATTGAATTGCTCTTACTACTTGTGGAAGTGTTCATAGGAGGTGGAGCACTTCCATGCTTTTTCTCTGAAATCTAAGCAGGATTACTAGGTGGTAAAATATTTCTCAACAATTCCCTTCTAAGATGTTTCCCAGAAACCAGTCCTTTTCTCCTCAAGTTATATTGATTAGTTTCTTGTTGCAGACAAGCTTCACTCACTAGGGTTTCATTAGTGCTTTGTTCATCAGCTTTGAATATAAAATCAAACGCAAAAATTGAGTCATCAACACCTAAATTTTCCTCTGCCATTGTTGCTTCACTTGCTCCTTCGGTCTACTCAAATTTCTCTTTTACTAACAAAGTTTTTTACAAAATTGGCCACCATATCGTTCATGTTATGATTCCATTGTGGATATGTTTTCTCCAAATGCCTCTCGTGATGGAAAGTAAAAAAATTATCCATGCCCAAGCTTTCAACATTGTAGCTTTGGGAAGACTTGGTTGGTTGATTATTATTATGGTTCTTAACAAATGGCGGCTTGAAAATCTTATTGTTGGTAGATGCCTCCTTTTACCTTCTCTTTAGTTCGAATACTTCATTAGTGAGAAACTTCAAAGACTTAGCCAAGATTTCCATATCAAGAGAATATTTCTCTTTGGTTTTGGTAGAAGAGGCCTGAGATTTCTTACTAATGTCTTAAGAGTATTTAGAATATACTTGATCATCAATAGCTCAAATAGAATGCAAGTCTTTCTCCACAATGATTTCTTCTGCAAAGTTCAAGGTCAATGTTTCCTTTGCATCTATTTTAACAAACACGGAAATGTTATTAGGCAAGGTAGGGATGTAATAATATTTGGTAATAGAATGATGTGGTTGAAAATCGGTTAGTAAATTATTCAATAAGTGTGTAAACCTTTGATTAATATCATTTTCCTTTTCTTTTTCCCCATATTAATATTTCCAAGTTCCTTGAGTAACATGGCATGGGTTTTATCATCGAAAAAATTATTTAAGAACAAATTTTTGAACTCCCTCTAGTTATGGATTGAATTAGGTGGAGGGTTACGATACCATATTGATGCCCTACCCTCCAGACTGTACAGGAAAATTATACAAGAAAAATCATTGTAACATACCTCTAGCATTCACAAATGCATGTAGAAATCATCAATGTGGTCTTGAGCTTTCGTTTTCTTATTAGGATCAAACTTTGAGAGTAGCTTTTTTGGGTGCTTAGGAATGTAATGGAGATTTCCTGTAAGAGAAAGATGCCCTTGGTCCATCCAATCCAATTGATCATCATCCATGCCTTAATTTTTTATCTCCTCTTCACTTTTCATATCTTCATTCTCATTCGGTTGTTCTTTATCATTGGGTTGCTCATTATCACTTCATTATTCATTATCTGTAAAATGAAAGTCCTCCCCGTCACTTTCCAAAATTTCCTCAATGGGTGGTGTATCATTCTCTTGATGAAGAGATATAGCTAAATAATCAAGAGTAGTAGTAACTAAATCTTCCACTAAAGAAACTAGAACACCACACTGAGTTGTCTCTTTCTTAGAGTGCTTATTAAGAAGAATAGCAGTGACAGGAAATATTCCAAGTGATTTTTCAAATCAACGAGTAATAGGCCGAAACTCCTAAAGTTCATCATAGGTAACCTCAAAAGCACGTTCTGGAATTTGATCTAGATATTTTTATTTCTCACAAATATGAGTTGTAGTTGGAATCAGGTGATTTCTTCCTTGGATGGAAGGTTCTTTGTTAGAATGTAGTGAGTTGTCCGCCCTAAAAGGGTTTCCCTCCTTCTAACGCCAGAATTTTGATGGTGTTGGAAACCGCCAACATACAAGGGGTCTCCTCAATATGAAGTCCCAATTAGACCTCACATCATTTGGTGTAAGATACCCATCCATAATATGGCCCAGCTGTCATAATCTTAAGGATTTTCCTTGGTTGCAATAGTTAGCATAAGAGAGCAACACACATGTACTTTCAAATGAGAAAATAAGTAAGCCTTATGAAATGTTCAATTGCAATATGTTTGAGGTTGTTTCACTAGGAGGGAAAAGAAAGTGAGTCTTTAGAAGAAAAGTAGTATTATTATCCCAATAAAGACACGCACACATACATATGAAAGAATTGTTAACCATCTAGCTAAATAGTTCACATAGACATAATTATGATTAAAGCAATATGACACACATTCAACAACATAAGAACCAAAGCCAATGGAGTAGTTCAGTTTCTTTAGTACATAAGAACATAAACATATACTGCAAACATCTAAAGAATAGTCTTACAATATTCACCATACAAAAATCAAAATATAAATTCTAGATGTCAATATCTATTGGGTCAGGTCCTACACTAGTAGAATGTACATCTATATTACAAATTTCATTAGCACCAGTTAGACATGAAGGAAGGAGATCCAACTATGTATAAGATGGTATATGGAATGGTTGTGCTTGGTAACATATTTGGCAACTATAGAAAACAATTTCCCAAAATAGCTTGTACAAAGTCGTTTGGCTCATTGTGTCCTTCAAACATTGTCACAGTATGTTTCTTGTAAGGTTCACTCCCTACGTGAATTTAATTATTTTTTCCCTTATAAGGAAGTCATAAATGTGTCCATTCTATAGAAAATATCCTTGTAGACGGCATCGTATATTATGGGTTTTTCATGATGAACTATTCTTGTAAGTGGAAGAAATCACCAACCCAATCACCCATATCTATATATATAGATATGGTATGCGTGCACACCTTCCTGTCATTCTCACGTTGTTCGAGAATATTCAATGTTTATTTCAACCCAACAAACAAATGAAACTATACGCATTGACATCTACTAGAATTATGAACGAGATCCTATCCCTGGATATGGAAGGATATTCACTCTCTTCCCAGCATCGGCATACCGGGGAGGATATGTTCTCACTATGTTGAACCTAATAAGCTCATCCAATATCCCCACCCCAGGGATATCGTTCTGTGGTGTGTGCTTCACCTCATTCATTCACTCGTTCATTCAATTCAATTTACTTATTGGGCCCCTCTCAAATAAGTAACTAGCTATGGTCGAGCCTGCTTACGCATCCTCGTCGTTTCAAGTTGATTTGAACGCCCAAGAGGAATTCAAACTCAACCTGCCCTCACCTTCTTAAAGAGGATATGGGTTGAAGGAAACTAGAAACCGGTTGAAGTCAGGGAGATTTGTCCTCTCCCTTTGGTCGAG
>APFE031080590.1:45117-75148 GCA_000404065.3 Pinus taeda | reverse complement strand
CTTAGCTTCTACATCTTTCCTTAAACCATCCATCTTAGATTCTGTTGCTTTTTGTGCAAGTGACACTTTTTGCACTTGGTCTCGTAATTTTGATATATCATGTTGCATTTATTCCTCTTCTTCATGAGTCATGCTATATCTTTCAGGTTTCTTACTAGGTGTTTGCATTTTCTTCCCTCGGGGCATCAATTACCGATTCAAACTAATTTTTCAAACCAATCTTATGCAAAATAATAAAAAAAAACTATACACCTTTTTTCACTTTGTAGAAGCTTGATATTGAATCTGATGTATCTCTACAATTTCGGATCATCCAATTCTAAAATTGTGATCTATAGTATCCCTCAGTGTCGTCTTTCCAATGCCACCAGTCTGATCCAAATTGGATTCTCCAAGGAAGAGTTATGCACAATCTCCCAAGATGACCCGATTATAGACTAATTCAGTAGAGCAAACTTGTACGACGTGCCACGAGTCACTGTTTTGACCTTTAGCTCTAAAAATATATATACAAGAAACTATAGTCCATCCTCTTTCTGTACCTTCTTACGAAATTTCATTCTGATGCTCAGAAAGAAAGTTATGACAATTTTCCCCTGGTCACCTGTTTGGAATGTAATTCAGGAGTCTACAAAAAGACCAACTTCCTCAGATCATATCTCCGCAAATATAGCACGAAAAGCTCTGAAATTTGGACCCGAGATTCAACACAATTTCTTCTCAAATGGGTCTTTTTTTAGCTTCTGAAACATCGCAGAAAAAAAAATTTATAGCGAAAATTCCACGATGGCTTGTTTGGAGCAGAGAAACCCTAGAATACAAAGCTCTCATACCAAATGTTATGAAACCAGCTCACAAAAAGATAGAAAAGAGAGGTCAACACCTTAGAATTCAGCCTCTTCGAGGGGGAAACTTCCTTTACATTACACAAATGAACAATTCTTGGATGATTCAAATGATAAAACCCCCTTCTATATATAGGGTCTAAGGAGTCACAAATAACCCAGCCGACCTAACAATAATAATATAAAGCCACAAAAATAATAATAGAGGGATTCTATGGGGCACAGTAATAACAAAATGGTGACAATAGGGGCACAAAAATATTAATAAGGGATACAACTATAATAGTAATGGGGTAATCACTAGTATTATAGGGACCCAACATTCTTCATGTCATTTTTTTTCTTCTTGTCTCTCTCTGAGCTCAACATTCCTTTGTATGGTTTATCTTCCTATTGCAACAATTTTTTTTCTTCATGTTGTTCAACTTTGAATCATCAACCAATGTTTTCCTGGAACAAACCAATTAGTTATTGATACAACATTAGAACTCTACAACTTTTTTCTCTCTAATCGACTTCTCTGATGCAAGCTTCAAATTGGTCCCTTATTTTTCATTTTCATGTTTTTCCATGTTCTTCTACTTCTTCCTTCTTTACATTATCATTTGTTTTTTCTATCTATTATGTTGATATCAAAAAATCATATGGAAGAGTCCTTACCTCCTAGTCTAACCAAGAAATATCATTCTTACGCTCCCAAGTATAACTATGCATCTAACTCTTCCTTCAATACTTTATGAAGATATGAATCTTCTAATGAAGAAATTTTTCTAAGATAAGCATACTTCTTTTCTTCATGCTGACATTCTTTGAATGAACTGCTATTTTGGCCTTTCCATGAATGATGAAATTCCCTCCCTAAGATGAGAAATCCTTCATTTATGCTTTCATGCCACTTTTAAACTATCTTCATACCTTCAAGTTGTTATACTCGCTTCGATATTGCTTCTAAGATATTCTAGTGGAACATAGTTTTCCCATGTTACTATGATTGTTTCATTTTTATGATTGAAACATAATATCATACTGTAAAACTTCTAGGACCTCAAATTTGCTAATGGTTCCACTTCTATAATATATCCTTGTAGTCCTTCTCTACTAAATAACTTCTTATGGATTAACATGATGCAAATGTATTTGCTACATGAACTGTAAGGTATTTGGTGGTCCAAATCCTTCTATCCTTACTTGCTAGAAGATTAGATGACTACATCAAATCTTTTGTGATACAACTAACTCTTTCAATGTTATATGCTTCTTTTCAGAATACCATAAAATGCAAACCCCAAGAATATTTTTGTGTAATCACAACTTATACTATAATTTCCATCTTCTAATAAACGAGAAAAAAAATCCTGGTAATAGTAAATGTATTTATTAATAGAGGTCCTTATGATCTTCAGTCTTCGGTTTCTTCTCATATTTTTTCATTTTCTTCTACAATGTGAGCTCCACTTTTTTCTTTCTGCTTGTTGTTCTTATTGTTATTAGGATCCTTGGGACAATATATTTTAAAGTTCCATATTTGTTGCACCCAAATCATTGTACTTTAGACATGTCTTGGCCTTCAGGTGGTTGATTGTTGTTGTTGTATTTTCGTCGAGGTCCAAATCTTCCAAAATTTCCAAACATCTTCTTTGACCTAGTAGTAAAAGCTTGAGATTTTTCATTGTTGGGTTTAGTGTCATCCTTGGCTTTCAATATTGTTTCTTATATAACACATAGAGCAGTAATTCATCGAAAGATGGAGTATATTTCCTTGAATCGACAATGGTCACAAAACTACTCCAATATGAAGGTAGAGCATTGAGTACACAAGTAGTTAATTTAGAACCATTTATGACTTCTCCAAGCCCTTGGAGTTGATCTTTCAATTTTAAGATTTTCACAAGGTATGAGTCTAAGTATTCATATTTTGGAAGCCTTGTTTTGTAAAGTTGATTCCTCAAAGATATTTTTTGACATGTGGTATTGACAGCATATAATTTTACCAAATTATCATAGACTTCTTTTGATGTGCCCAAATATACAACAAAGGAGATAAGGTGATCCTTAATGGATTCAATGATAATTCTTTGAGCCCTAACTTCTCCTTTATTGTACTTGGACAATTCTTGAGTCTTGTCCTTATCTAGTTTTGAAACCTTTCCTAGAACGTGATCCATGACTTCATTTTCTATGAGAACCAAATCAATTCTCTTCTTCCAAGATTTGAAGTTTGATGATCCATCCAATTTGTTGGCTTCCTTAAAAAAAGATTCCATTTGATTTAAATATCGAGACATAGAGTGTAATAAAGCACTTGTCAAAGGATTGAAGTGCTATATGATGATGCCCTCAAGTGTCTTCATGCTTCCAAGAATTTTGATGATGACTAGGACGACTACTTCAAAGATGATACTTCTAAGAATGTAGATGATGCTCCCAATAATCCTGATGTTACTTTGGGTAATGTATTCTGTAGAGATGTTTTCAAGATTTTATGATGACTCCTTCAATGATAGATGATGACTAGAAAAAAGCCTAAAATGATAGGAGAAAGAGATAGCTATAATAGTAGTATTCCTCCTTAGGCCTTTTGCAAATGATGTCCTCTAAAGTAACTGATGTAAATGTCTAGAATGATTGTTGTATAGATGCCTTTAAATGAGCCAATAAAAGTGATGTTCAAGTTTCCTTCTCCTCACCTTAGCTATGATACCATGTTGAGAAACCAATATGCTTGAAGATTAAGATGCTTTCACTTACTTGACAATTGCTTGTGAATGTTTGTTGGTTTCTTATTACTTTTATTTTGTTCTCTTCATCATACAATTACCAAAACATAAACATGAAGATAAAAAAAGGAAATGAACACATGATATTGGCTCCAAGCCAGGGAAAAAACCCACAAGGTGGAAAACCCAACCAGCTTATCTTCTTATAGAATCATATCAAAGTGAGAAATACAAAACCTAAAAACCAAGACCAAGGCCTCCCATGAGACCCAAGTCAGCCCTCCTTCAAACCTTCCTTAACCAAATCAAATCTAATCAAGTCAATGATAGTCAATTCTCTTCAAATCTAGTGAAACACTAATCTTTGGCCCCTGCAACTGATCTAAAAATTATGGCCCCTGCAACAGTCTAAGATTTCTCACATGTGATAGAAATTAGGGAAAAAATCTTGCATGTATGGAAAAATTCTCTCTCCTTTGACCTTCACCCTCTCTCATTTGACTTTTGTTCCTCTTCATTGGCTTTCTGTCTCTTCTTGGCACAAAAATTGAACTGTGAGTGAGTGAACAAATTAGGTTGACTTACCTTATACATACACATCCAAGAGGTAAAATAGGTACCTTGTAGAGCCAACTTGTCCAAGCAAGTCTGACTTGGTCTTGTGGGGATTAAGAGATTCTTTTGGACTCAAAATAAATTTTTCTTTGTTTTACAGAATAGTCCAAATGGGACTTTGATTCATGAAATTTTTTCTTTTGACTTCAGTAAAGCCTAGAAGCATGAAGAACATGCATTGACTAGAAAATAATAGTAATAATGAATTTTGTTTTTCATTTTTTTCTTTTTCATGAAATACATAATGAGACAAGTACAATAAGAATTATGACAATTGAACCTAGTTACATTTTTCAACACAAGAACAATTAATTGTTGCATTGAAGCACGCTTGTAACTGTAGGTGCAGAATTTGTCTAAGATACTTTCACTAGCTAATGATTTCAATCCCACGATCTGAAATATTCTGAGTTAAAAAGGATGTAGCAGTCACAAAGTTCAATTGTGTTTGTCTAGATATAGATCAGACTACTTATTTCATTGCACAAAAGTATGCCCTAACCAAGGGCTGAAACATACCAAATAAAACATGAATGTGTTTTCCCATAAGTCTATAATAGCCTATTGAAATCAAGTCAAGAGATGACCGCAGTCATAATAGAGTTTTAGCCGCTAACCTAGAATGATCACAATATGATTTTTGTCCCTTAATACAATCTGAATTCCATGCACATATTAGACCAATCCCATGGTACACTTAAGCTTAGAAACATAAGCCATAAACCCACAAAAATTTTGTTGTCCCTCAAGGCCGAAGTGTACAAAGATTCAAGCCTCCCTTAAGATCTGTCTCTTCTCCATAGGGCTGAAAATTTTTAGAGCAAGGTCACTTGATTAGATATGCATTCAATACAAATTCAAGTAGGTGAGACATGGTGCCTTTTATAGTTTTTGGAGGACAAAAATTAGGGTGGTCGAATTGAGAAACCTTAGGAGGGAAAACTGTATTTTAAATTTTGAATTTTAAAATTGGAGCCAAAAGATGAGGTTGTCTTCCTTTTGGCATATAGATTTAACTTTTATTTGGAATAAAAAACCCCTCATGTGCTTTTAATTTCAAAGAAAAGTTTGAAATCCTCCACAAACACCCGTGTGCCATAAAATTAATTTTTAGAAAATATATTTGGTCAATTATAGACTACCACATCATCCATTGTTTGGGGCTTTGAACCTTAAGGTGGGTACTTCATCTTCAAACAAGAATATCTATCAAACCATGAGGGTTATCGTTGCATGCTACATACTGCCGAAATCAACATGCAAAGGAGAATCCAACAAGGATGATCTGAACTTGAGAAAATATGATTTATCATGTTAGTTTGATCAACAAAGGCAGGGGATATTTTGGTGCTACTTGGGTTTACATAAATGACAACCAAATTCCAACGGATACTTACAGTAATCATATTTATTGTGCCAAACATTGTCAATAAAAATATATGTTAATACAATTTAGCAACTAGTGCTTGGCAATGATGAAATCTCTCTGCAATGTAAACTCTAGATATATGGAATAATTAGCAATAGTTTAACATCTTCTCAAATCATCAAGTAGCAATACACCCTCACAAGACTCTAAAACCATCACAATGACCCGAAACTATAACTTCACTCTATTCATATACAACTCAAATCATGTTAGGAAACATATAATTATAGATAGTCTGTCATTACATTTTCACATTCAGCCATCTAGTGCAAGTAATCCTACAAGTTGGATTAACAATCCTCTATCCAACAACTTCTAGCACATCAACACAACATTTTGTAGATTATCATTCAATAAATTATCATCTCATAACCCTTATAGAGTCAATGACTGGCTTTTTTCTTTCAACCACTTGCTTTAATCTTTGTCTGTAGTATTTGTTGATGTCACTAATGCCTTTAATGAACATGAGCTAACTTCATCTCTGCTATGGATATCACTTAAAAAAGTGATGCTCCTTAACTATGACCTTAGATTTGAATATAACTTAATGATAGTTTCAAATCTAGCCTAAAGGGGAACAAATTATGCCCCTGTAATTTTCACCAAATAGCCCTTAAGTTTCCTTAACCCATAGTCTTCACAACCCCACTAAATAGTTGTACTTGAATCTCATTCAACTCATTCTTTTTCTAGGTGTGAATTTTCTCTTTAGTATGCTCTAAATTAGCCATAGAGACAGCTTTAGGATCTGAACACTAGACACCTCAAACAGAAGTTGAGTAATTCTAAGATTATATGTGTTTAGTAGAGTTGGATTATCCTTAAAGAATCTCAAAACAATGTCTTAAAAGACATCGACATGAGTGTACAAGTCAAAGCCCAAAACAATACAAGATAGGTCATGGATAGCCTTGGAAATAAGCCACAGAATTGATCCTTCAATCTCTGCTACTGAATTTATTATGCAAAACTCCTTGAACAAACTCAAAATTCCTTAGATCAAACATTAACCAAAGTAATTAGTCTCAAAAAGGTTCGCAAAACAATTTCCTTGAGAAATCGACCCAAAAATTATGCCAATGAATTATTTCATATTAGTGCAAATAATTCTCATAGATGTAGCCATGGAGGAGTGGATTTATGATATTGTGATAGGTTTTAAGGGCTCAAAATTATTTTCTTAGATTATCATGAACTTGCACAAAACCTCCCAAAAAAATGCAAGATATTTAACCCCAAAATTCTTTTGAGGACTCAACCTAGAATAAAAGTGTCACAGAGACATCAAAACATGTCTATTTATTCCTCAAGGTCAAAAGGAAGCCTTAGGGCATGCACATATTAGGGCTCATAATATCAGCGAAAGTTTCCTTATAACATGACCTCATATCAGGGGGTCAAAAGGATAAAGGATCTTTAAAAAATAGTGTAGAGATGCCTCACACAAGTTGTTAAATAGTGCAAAGTGATATCAGAGTACTAGTGAAGTAGTCTCAAAATAACCAATCACAACTGCAAGAAGTGTATGCCTTTAAATCTTCAAAACTTCAACCAACTTCCTCAATAATAACAACTTTGCTTCAGCACAGGATCTAAACAAGGACAAGATAAGTTTCCACAATCATATAAGAAGAGGCTTGAGCTTTCGAAGACTACTTCACAAGAGACAAGGATCAAAGCAAAGCTATATCATGGATGAAATCAAAATATAAGCCCAAATATGCCTTCTCCATAGGAGGACAAAAACCTCATGAGATATATGTGCCCCAACAAAAATAACTCCCATAAAAGATCAATTAAATTCAGATAAATTCTGCTCAACTCAAAGATCTAAGTGACTACTCCAACCTTCTAACATCAAATAGATAGATGAGAATGATTTTATCTCTACCCAAGGAGAAATCCAAGTTTATATCTATAGAATGGAGGGGTCTTCTAGAGGGGATGACTTGCCTAGTGTTAGGAAAAACACTGAGAGAGGGGGAGTGAATCAGTATTTTAAAACTCACTTAAACTTTTCTTTTCTTATCCACATTATTGTACACAACTATAATGAAGAAAACCTGTGTATGTACGTGACTGTTATGCAAACAACTGGCGTATATCCAGTTAACTAATTTTTCAACTAATCCATCATCTGTTTAACTTGAGCCAGAGTATCAGTACTTCATTAGGAATTAATTAAACAGTGATCATGTGCAGTAAGAATAGAATAAACCAGCACACATAAGAAACACATCAACACACATGAACACCAGGATTTTTAGGTGGAAAACCAATGTGGGAAAAAACCATTGTTGTTGTTGTCTCTATGTTTATATTTTATTATAAAGAAAACATCTTACAATCTTGTACTAGAGAAAACTTGTACCAGCATGTAAGAACCCACTGGCAAAAGGATACAACCTTCTCTCGTTCTCCATCACCTACTAGAAGGGAGCTCCAACCCCCTAATCTCGTTTTTGACACCCACCGGAAGGGAGCTCCAACCCCCTGATCAGATTTACCAACTACCATTGGAAAGAAGCTTCAACTTCCTCACTGAAGGCTCCAACCCTCAACACCTATGTGGACCATGTTTCATAAATTTTCACACTAGATCCACCTGATACAAAACATCACAACTTGTAGGCCACTTTTCATCAAATTTTCATACTGGACCCACTACCATCATTTAAACCCAATACAAATATCAAAATTGAAACTTGATCACTGCAACAAATCACTCAATCATTGAACCAACTGAGACCCAAATCAATCAACTAATTCTCAACCAACCAAAGCAATTAGATCATTGTAACCAGAATACCAATATTGAAACCAAACATTGCATCAAATCATTGAACCAACTGAAACTCCTGATCAATAAAATGTCAAAATATGTACGTTACTTTACTTTAGCAAATCCCTGTGTATACGCTACTTCCTTGAAGCAAACCTGCATACAGATATCAAAATATTGAACACTAAAACTGAATCACTTTCATTCTAAATCAAATAGTGAGATACACCTTGAACCACTAAATTACTCTAAAATAACCATAGAACCATCACAGATATTCAATCACATACATCTAGAAGCATCATCACTCTTCAATCAATATATTCAACTTCAATAATCACTGTTAAACCCAAATCATCAAGTAAGACTTCATTGGTAGACATCAAAAACACATCAAGACTGATTAGACTAATCATACATCTTATTCAGAAAAAACCTAGCTTATATATGCGCTTTCCACAAAACACTTTCACATGTAGATGCGTGTTTCAAGAATAAAACCTACGTACAAATCTGTCCAAAGTGTAGAATCAACACATGACTTGCCAACATTAAACCTATGTATGTACGCATCTTTCAAGTTATCAAACCCACATATAGATCTACAAATATTGACTTATAGCTTTGTTGCACATCAAATCTTCAGAAGAAAAAAACTCATCTCTCGGCATACATAATAAAACATGCATCAGACATACATATTACAGATCAAATCAATCCATTATCAATATAGTCATTTCATATCTATTGGATTTGATCCATCATCAAATTCCCGGGTGCATACTTAGTTTCACATCAAACAATTCATTAATAGCCCATTACATACACACTTGCTTTAGATCTAACTATAAAATCTTCATCACTTTCACACCAAGTACTTTGATCTTCATCTCCTTATATAGCTTAGCCCTTATCCAATACCATAGGTCAAAATCACACTAATTTTGATGGTATTCTTTGACGGGATCAAATATTCCTTGTGAGGCTCAACACTATGGGTCAATACCATGGTAAAGAACCTAGGTATTTAGAATACCATGGTGTAGAAATTGTACATGAATTTTCTTCTTCATACTGCGTGTGTACGTGGCGTTGCTTCATAAATACCGTGTGTACTTATCAAAACATCCCCTTCAACATTCCTCTATCTTTGAATTTTTATTCCTTTGTCAAATACTCTTTGTCATATGTAGACACGTCCTGTTGACATATTCATCAAGTAGGTTTCCATCAAAAGAAAACTCATCAAGTAGGTCGCCATCAAGAACAACACATTAGTGATAATGCCAACAATCTCCCCCTTTGGACTTGATGGCAACTTCTTTGGTGTTTTGTCACCACCACTTGTAGGTACCTATAAACACATATGTAGATATACCAAGCATTCTTCAAACACCAAGCTTCTCTCCCCCTTTGACATCAACGGAAAAGGGCTGACCAATGTTGAATGAAGGCTTCTCTCCCTTTGTTGACATGAGTGATGTAGATCGGATATGTTGAGTATGTATATTGAACACTGACCATGCTCCCCCTAAGCATATGCTGAA
This sequence comes from Pinus taeda, assembly GCA_000404065.3. NCBI lineage: Eukaryota > Viridiplantae > Streptophyta > Pinopsida > Pinales > Pinaceae > Pinus > Pinus taeda. Next base: position 65,210 of record APFE031080590.1, on the reverse strand, counting down.
TTTTTTGAAGATATATAAAGAAGTACATGACTATATGACTCAACCAGACATGACCTTTCCTATCACCAATGGCTCATGCTTACATTGATCACCCAACACAGCGGGGTTACAAACTACATCACATGCTCAAAAAGATGGGATTACATGACTTGACCACAACAGTTAACACAATACCGAATTTTACAATGATTTACAACTTAGATCTTTACATGACCTTTACATCAAGAGACAGATATGGAATTTATAACCAAAACAAAATACCTCAATAAGACCATGATAGTCATTAGAAACTATCATACACCATATAGGATCTGCACCATAAGCATCTGTCGGCAACAACACACATATCAACCTGTGACCAAGTATGCAACATCAACATGTAGAGATCAGCTATCAACTCATCCTCTTGCCCTTATCAAGGTCAACTTTCTCTTTCCCTTTGTACAAATAGCCTCAATCAATGCTCATAAAAGAAACATATTTTTTCATGCATCAATGAAGCATATGTCATGTTTCCAAGTATCATCCAACAGATATAGTAGTAAAATATCAATAACCATACCTTCACAAAACCTGCATCATATCATGTACATGTAGCTCGTGTAAGCACCATAGGCATCATCCATGACAACAAAATCATCATCAAATAATCATAGCAAGGTCTACATGTTTGTTCCACAACAATCCCCAATATATCACACATGTATCATCACTAGAGAGTTTTCTATCATCCCACATCTGATCAACTTTAACCATGATTAGAAACACATGCATCATCATTCAAGAACTTCAACAACATAAGCAACATCACCATTAATAAGCATCATTATGTACCAAGGAATTCTAAAGAAAAAATAATGCCAAAAATTCATTATTAGAAGCAAAGAAAATGCTCTCCCTAAGCTTGTGCCAATTGTTCATTGAGATCTGATCATATCATCTCATATATCAGTAAGGACATCAAAGTATCTTCATCAATTGGTTATCCATCAAGGCATCAACAACCTATAAAAGCCAAAACCACTTCTAAATAGCATTAACATATTATAACCATCAATCATCAGAACGAGAAATCCAAATAGTAATTGTCTAAAGCATATCAGAGCCTTTTCCTGAATTTGTCCCACTATTTCTTCATCATAGAAAAACATACGCGACTGTTCAGATCAGAACTCTCGTATATACGTGACTTGTCTTCATAGGATCCACGTATAGAAAGTAAAATATTGAAACTTCACAACTTCAGATCCCCTTGAGCCTGTACTATATGTACATGTTCACCATTACTACACCATATGCATTGTCAGTAATATAAGCAACATGAATATCAAAACAATCATGGGACTCATCATCAAGAAAAAACATGTATTTCTCCCCCCTGAGGTTATACATCATTGGTCGTGAGGACCTGATAATCATCTTCTGCTCTTATGAGGTCATGTACCTCACATCACTTCTATAGTCATTGTGAGAAGTAAGCTCAAGAACCAATGGACTACAACAAGGATAATCTTCCTTACATTTTTTACTGAAGTTCCTTCTTCCTCTAGATCTACTTGCAATGTCTAATTATGTGTTGAAACTTATCTCATATCTTGGTTATGTTCTATATACTTGACCTGCAATCAATGGCCTTATAACCAAATGAGTTACAAGAGAAATAATATCCATAAAACCATCCTTTGTGCCTAGGGACTGATCTTGACCTTGATCTAGGATATTTTCTTATAGATGAGTGATTTGATTCAACCTTGCTTTGCATAATACTATACTGATTTTTTCCATCGCATTGTATATGATCATACCCAATGCCAGCCTTGATAAAAGGAGAGTTTTTTTCATTAATAATATTCTCTAGAGACTCAGATGCTTTTACCCATTGTTTTATCTTCTCATAATCTTTCTTTAGGGTCATATTATTGGATTCAAATGTTTCACACTATTACTTTCTTGGAGTTGTTTTCTTATGCTTTATGTTTTTTTATTGTTTGCTCTAATTCCATCTTTAACCTCTTTATTTCTTCAATCATATTGTTTCCTTTTGATTCCAATTCTTTGTTAACATTCCTAAGTTTATCATTCTCCCTTAGAGTTTTCATCAAATCATCTACCTCACAACTATTTGATTCATTAAATGATTGATCTTCAAGGGCCATGAGTACTAGATAAGAACTGTTAAAATCTGAATAATAATTTTCTTGATCATCGGATTTGCTATGACTTTCTTCATTAGAGTAAAATCTTTTCTTATGAAAGAACTTCATTCTAGCAACATTCTTTCCATTCTCTTTATGATTTTCTCTATAACGACAATTGGATTCATAATGGCCCTCTCTTCCACAAGCAAAACATTTAAAGGGAATCTTACTTCTAAATTTTCCAGTTCCCACTTGCAACCTTCTTATGAAGTTTTCTTCTTCCTCATATGATATGTAGCTTGTATCTTTGGGTGATTCCTTTTGTTTCCCTTATATGTGGCTTTGAAGGCTTCTTTTCTCATGTTTGAAGGACCACCTTTCCTCATCTCAAATGTTGTCAATATTTCATGGAGTTGTGTGAGACTTTTTAGATCCTACATTTCTTCAATAGTCGAGACTTTGGAATCGAACTTCGAAGTTAGTGATCTAAAAATCTTCTCAACGACAGTAGCATCTTTTATTTTGTCACCAATATTTCTCATGGAATTAACAATTTCATCTACTCTAATGAAAAATGTTGCAATGTTTTCATCATCATGCATTTTCAGTGTCTCATATTGTATTCTGAATGTTTCGAGTTTAGCACTTTTACCTTGGTGTTTCCTTCATAATTTTGGATAAGCTTATACCACATGTCCTTTGTTGTCTTCAACTGCATTATTTTCACGAACTCAATCTCATCCATACTTCCCAAGATGGAATTCACAACGTTTGCATTGATTTCATATTGTTTCTTTCCTATAGTATCTGTGGGAATAACAGTTGGATATTGGTATCCACTTTCAAAAATTTCCCATACATTAGCTCCCAATGACTGTAAGTATGCTCTTGTCCTAACTTTCCAAAAGACAAAGATAGTTCCATTAAATAAGGTGGCTTGATAGAAAATACTCCTTTGTGACTACCCATCTTGACAGACCTCCTTCAAGCGATCAAGCCTCTTCAGAAGGACCTGCTTCGATACCAATTTTTGGGAAAAACACTGAGAGGAGGGGGGAGGGTGAATCAGTATTTTAAAACTCACTTAAACTTTTCTTTTCTTATCCAGATTTTTGTACGCGACTATAATGAAGCAAACTTGTGTATGTACGCGACTGTTATGCAGATAACTAACGTATATCTAATTAACTAATTTTTCAGTTAATCTGTCATCTATTTAACTTGAATCGGTGTATTAGTACTTCATTAGGCATTAATTAAATAGTAACCATGTGCAGTAAGAACAAAATAAACCATCACACATAAGCAACACATCAACACATGTGAAAAACAAGATTTTTAAGTGGAAACCCAATGTGGGAAAAAACCACCATTGTTTTCGTCTTTGTCTTTATCTTTTATTATAAAGAAAACATCTTACAATCTTGAACTGACATAGACTCATACCAGAACACAGGCACCCACCTGCAGAATGACACAACCTTCTCTCATTCTCTAGCATCCACTAGAAGGGAGCTCCAACCCCCTGATCTCATTTACCGGCACTCATCGGAAGGGAGCTCCAACCCCCTGATCAGATTTACCAGCTACCACTTGAAGGAAGATTCTACTTCCTCACTAAAGGCTCAACACCTCTGTGGACTGTGTTTCATAAATTTTCACACTGGATCTACCTAATATAAAATATCACAACTTGTAGACCACTTTTCATCAAATTTTCAAACTGAACCCACTACCATCATTTAAGCCCAATACCAAATATCAAAATTGAAATTGGATCACTGCAACAAATCACTCAATCATTGAACCAAAGGAATCAACCAATCATTGAACCAACTAAGACCCAAATCAATCAACTTATTCTCAACCAACCAACCGAAAACCCTGATCAATAAAATGTCAGAATATATACACTACTTTACTTTAGCAAATCTACGTGTATACGCGACTTCCTTGAAGCATACCTGTGTACACATCTCAAAGCATTGAACCCTAAAACTGAATCATTGTTATTCTTAATCAAACACTGAGTGAAACCCTGAACCACCGAATTACTCTGAAATAATCACAGAACCATCACAAATCTTCAATCACATACACCTAGTAGCATCATCACTCTTCAATCAATCAATTAAACTTCAATAATCATTGTTAAACCCAAATCATCAAGTAAGACTTCATTGACAGACAACAGAAACACATCAAGACTTATTAGACTAATCAAATATCTTATTAATCAAAACCCTATCTTATATACGTGATTTCCACAAAACACTTCCGCATGTATACACGCTTTTCGGGAATAAAACCCAATATAGATTTGTCCAAAGTGCATAATCGAAACGTGACTTACAACATTAAACATGTGTATGTACTTGCCTTTCAGGTTATCAAGCTTGCATATAGATCTACAAATATTGACTTGTAGCTTCGTTCCACATCAGATCTTTAGAACAAACCCATCTCTCGACATACATAATAAAACATGTGTCAGACATAAATACTAGAGATCAAATCAATCCATTATCAATATAGTCATTTCATATCTATTACATCTGATCCATCATCAAATTCTCGAGTCCATACTTAGTTTTATATTAAACAATTCATTAATAGCCCATTACATGCACACTTGCTTCAGATCTAACTATAAAATCTTCATCACTTGCACACCAAGTACTTTGATCTTCATCTCCTTATATAGTTTAGCCCTTATCCAATACCATAGGTCAAAACCACACTAATGTCAATGGTATTCTTTGACGGGATCAAATGTTCGTTGTTTGGCTCAATAATCAATACCATGGTAAAGACCCTTGGTATTTATAATACCATGGTGCGGAAACTGTACGTGCCTTTTCTTCTTCATACTCGCATGTGCATGCAGCTTTACTTTGCAGAACCCGCGTGTACTTATCAAAACATCCCCTTCAATATTCCTTTGTCTATGAACTGCTATTCCGTTGTCCAAAACTCTTTGTCATATGTAGACACATCTTGTTGACATCTTCATCAAGTAGGTTGCCATCAAAAGACAACTCATCAAGTAGGTTGCCATCAAGGACAACACATTAATCATAATGCCAACACCCAATAGTCATGGAGATGACCTACAAAAATAGGCTCAAAATATTTATTTTAATTTTCAAAATTTTAAATTTTTGGAGCCAATTTAATCACTCTTGGAGTTGGCTTGAATTCCAAAATTTTAACTAATATACCTTTGACCACATCCTTCTTTGCAAAACAAATTTGACAAGGATATTTCTTATTAGGAGGGTTGATAAGCCCAAATCAATTTAATCACTTTTCTTAAGAATAGATACCATTAATTAACTAAACATCAAGTTGCCTTCATCATCTCAATTTGTAGACCTTAACCATACTCTCGAGGCACAAAATTTTGATCAGGAATATTTACCAAACCATGAGGAGTTGTGGGGCGTGCCACCTATCATTGGAATCTACATGATGACGACTACACAATGAGGATGGTCTTGCCTTCAAATTTACTAATCCTCTTATCCAAATTTCTCATCAAACGTGAAGTATCATGGCCACAATGCAATCATTAGAAGAAATTTCGACCTAAAAGTGGCCTCCTAAGGAAAAATAATAAAATAATAGTTAAAATAATAAAATAAGAGTCATGAATTTTGGAGAGAAAAGAACAAAAACAAATTTTTCTCTAAATGTATTTTTGGCTTATCTCCTTATAGGTTTACTCAAATTTCAAGTGTAGACACTCGTTGGATGCGGAATCAAATTCCACATCCAACGAGTACCCATTATGCACACTTTTCATAAGACCTACATTGATAAAAAAAATGAAGATACATTAAAAAAGTGTTTTCAAGGAAAAGAAATCTAAGCATAATTTGTTGTTGGGTATTTTAAGTTGGGTTTTACAAAATATACTTATCTTTTCACCTCTTTTCAAATATTATAGGTTTTACAATCTCTCAATGCCATCTCAAATTAAAGATGGTGTTGAGAGAATAGCTCAGAAACACCAATATGACACAATCATATACAATGACTACTTATTCACCAAGATCACACAAGTTCATGATGAGTTGGCCATAGTTGGGGAGAAAGTGATAGATCGAAAGATAACAATGTTGGCCCTGAATGGCTTCACCAGGGCATGGGCTCCTTTCATCAAGGGCATCATGGAACAGAGAAACTTCCTAATTCGGATGGACTATGGGATGATTTCATCTTGGAATAGATTCAGGAGAAATATTTGTTAGGAGGAAAGCACAAGATTGATGATGAAAATCTTGCTCTTGCCATTTAGGAAATAAGGAGCAAAGGAAAAGGCTTGAGTAGCAAAAGTGAGGAATCAACCTAACAAAAAAAGGACTTAACTGAGGTCAAGTGTTTTTCATATCATAATATGAGACACTATACTTCACAATGTCCAAGTGGAAGAATGGCGAAAAATGTATGCATTTAATTGTATTTGCATTGGTAGAAGCTTGGGAAGAGTTTCCCATGAAGTTTGAAACTGAGTTAACACTCATTTATTATCTTTCCTCAAGAACCTTACTTCTTGTCGTATGGCTACTAGATAATGGAGCCACATGACATATGACAGGGGAACGAGGCCTATTTGATATTTTGACTGAGTGGGACTCAAAACTGCATGTAGAGTTTGGTGATAATGCCAAACATGCAATAAAACGGGTTGGAACATTGATATTCCAACTTGAGTCATGAGGCAGGATGGAAGTGAAGACATGTTGTGGGTGCCAGAACTTAAGTGGAGTTTATTATCAATCTCTTGCTTTCTAGGATGGGAAGGTACTGATCAAACCCAAGGGATCTAGCTCTGATGAGGAACACGTAGGGGTTAGAGGGAGCAACATGCATAGGGTAAAGGGCCAGTCTATTTGAGCGATGGTAGTGATAGAGAACAAGGAGTAGGAAGCTCCAAAGGTTGAGTAGCTTAGAGGGATTCAACTTTTAGGTTTAGGAAGGTGGGAGCATTTAACAAATTCTTCCAAAATATGTCAAGAATCTCTCTTGATACGAGATGACCTTACAATATGTTTAGGAGAAAGAGTTGTATAGGAACTAGGCCAAGGATAACAACACTTTGAGGATGTTTCCGGACCAAATTGTGTGGAAGGCTTCTAGTTCAAAGGGAGTAGTCATGGCAAAATAGATGCAGTCCCAGGATCAAAATCAGTTCCAGGTGCTAGAACTCTCTCCCTCGCTAAGACGGAGTGTTGATGATTTTAGCTCGGGTCAATACATCTACATAGGCTTTAGTGTTTAGGCATGCAAGAAGTTTCCCAAATTCTCCCTCAGACACTTGCTCTAGTGTGAGCAAGTTTTTTTTATAACGTAGCCTAAGTTAAGAGTTAGGGAAAGAAAATAATTAATTATGTTTACTACTAAGCTAAAGAAACTTAGGAAATGAAAAGTAATTTACTTTAGTGATTATGTTTTAATCTCAGTGGTTGATCTCAAGTGAAGCGAGATTTAATCTCAATAGTTAATCGCTTTGGAGATCAGGGTTAGGGATTTAGCTCAATGTAAAGTTATAAAAGAAATGTTAAGGAGAAGGAGAAAGACACATATTACAGCAGCACAAGCCATTGTCGGAAGGATTTTCACAAGTGAGAGGTGTGATACTCAAATGTGATGAGTCCGCGAAAGGTACAAGGATGCAACATAGGAGATCTAGATCAACCAAGGAGATTGAAGACAAATCTAGGGCCTAATCTATTGGATCAAATCCAGGATATGTTGTAATTGTATTTTCTTTACTTGGGTCATTATCCTAGGACAGAAGCCTAATTAGGTTATGATGTATGAATGAAGAAGTATTAATTGGGAAAAATCTATTTTTGACACTTGTGATTGAGATTGGTGTAATTTGTTTCCACAAATTGTGTTAAGAACCTAGTTGTGCTTTTATTCAGTGGATATGTAATATGCAAGGGCTAATTAAGTGTCAAATGCTAGGTTCACAAAAAATTTAATAGATAAGAAAACTAGTATCCTTACAATATTTAATGCTAATAGCCAAAATAATTTGATAATTAAATCGTGGATCAGATGTTAAGATGGTTGCAGCAAGACATAGAGCCAAACTTCAAGTGAAAATTCACTTAATTATTATTTTTTTTTTAATTTATTTTTTATTTAGTTTAATTTATTTATTATTATTAATTATTTGTTTTATTTTATTTATTTATTTTTAGATTACCTTAAACATGTTATATCTGCGTAATGACCCCTCCAAAATTGTACTCATGAACCACTCATAAAGTACTATATAATGCATCTTCATATAATAATAATGATTTTGTAACCATAAGTAATATTACTATATATAACAAAATTACAAAATAGATGTTCATAACCATTGCATAAGGTTTTTTAAACCAACTTATATTAGACTAAAACCAACCATCTCCAACTTTATACACAAAAGTGACTATGCAAGTTTAAAAAAATCAACCCTTTATAAAATGAAAAACTCTCTTCATTTTGGCTATGTATGACTACATCAAAACCTACATATAGTCCTTGGTATCTTTGTAATGACCCATCCAAAATTGTACTAATGAACCACTTATAAAGTAATATATAATGCATCTTCATATAATAATAATGATTTTGTAACCATAAGTAATTTTACTATATCTAACAAAATTACAAAATAGATGTTCATAAGCATTCCATAAGCTTTTTTACCCAACTTATATTAGACTAAAACCAACCATCTCCAACTTTACACACAAAAGTGACTATGCAAGTTTAAAAAAATCAACCATTTATAATACAAAATGAAAAACTCTCTTCATTCTAGTTATGTATGAGTACATCAAAACCTATATATAGTCCTTGGGAAAGACACTAGAAAAACATTCTTCCAACAGCGTAAAACTAGGGTTCACAATTATTTTGTGGTATGAACTTGACACTTTCCTTGATTTTTCATATTCCTTTTTCCTATCCTTGTCCAATTGTGGATAGTCAATCAACATCTTTATCCATATTATTGTAGTTATGTTCAAAGGTAATGTGAGGGAATGTTATCACACTATGTTTGATATCCTGAAATAAAGGTTGTAATGGGAAGTTTTATAATGTGAAGACTTAATTCATTCATTAAATAACCTACAGAGAATCCCCATAGATTTGAAGTTGGGAAATCCATTTTTATCGAGCCATAGAATAAGCTTGAAGGCCAAAATTTCACAAAAAATATTTGTTTTATTTCCTATGCTAGCTAAAAAAGGAGATGTTGTGATCAACCAATAGATGTAGAATGCCTCCAACTCCTCTGGTAGGGTTTTCTTGAGAAGCCCCATAAAAATAAGTCCAAGGTATTTCTTTGTTTACAGTTTCAAGGGAGATTTGAATGGAGTGGAAATTTAGTTATTGGGGAAAGGTGGAGAGTATGATTCAAAGTTTGCATGGCACATTGTAAAAGGAATAACCCCTCTATCTTCAAAAATCTTACCATGCAATAATGAGAGGGAACAATTTGAAATATGATGTTTCTTTGTTTGAGATCCATTTTTTCATAGCCTCAACTATTATAAAAGCATTCCATGTTTTCTTTAGCATTGTGAATCTATTTTCTTCCTTAAAGTGGGAGATTGTTTCTAAGCATGCCTTACGCAGAAATAATATGCTAGGCCATTTAAAACTTTTTTTTTGGGGTATATCCCAACTAAGACCTGTGTTGTTCAAGAGGAGCCACATGAATTGTCTTTCCTTTGCTAAGCATTTGATCTTCCTTAGTTAAATTAGCAAAGGATCTTCTAAGGTTCTGGGTATAGTTTTCCCAAGTATCTAGATCTTGTTCTCTAAGGTTGATCTCCCTCCATGAAAACCAGTATTGTGGCTTTCTATGTTGGTTTTCTTCAACAATTTTTCTTAGAGTTTGATAGCTTTTGCTTTTAAGCACATAGGTCATATGATTTGGAAGTTTATGAGCTTCCTTGCATCCAATTTAAGGAATACATCTATAAGTAATTTTTCTCTCTTTCAAATCTTTCAAGCCAATTAGTTACCAATCAAGTGGAAAGTTGAAAGAATGGTTTTTCATATGATTGATATATTTTGAAATAACTTGGTGGCATTTTAAATCTAATCCTCTATTGAGTCATGTTGAATGTATTCGTCTTTCGTGATTTGAGTGGCTTTTGTGGCTTTGGCCCAAAACCCAATATGTTGGATAAGCCTCTAGAGCGTCTTAGTGATAAGGACCCTTGAGAATGAAAAAGTCCCCATCAACCCAAAATATTTGGGACAATACACATATTCCAAGAGGCAAGCACCATTCTTTTTATTTTTTACTTCCATAGACCATAAATCTAAAGCAAAAGTGTCTTATGTTGTCTAGGATGTCTTTTGGGATCCATGCTAAAGACATCTAATAAACAAGGATAGCTTGAAGCACTGCTTCGACCAAAACCAATATGTCTCCTCGAGATAACTAATCATTGTACCATACGTTTAAATTTTTCTCCGGTTTTTCTAGGGGCCATTGCCAATCCCCTTTCTTATATTCACTAGTTTTCAAGTAAAATACCAGGTATTTTAGCCCTGTGTCAATGTCCCCTATTTCTCGAGTTTTTCCAAGAGCCATTGCCAATCCCCTTTCTTGTACTGACTAGATTCCAAGTGAAGTCTGGGTATTTTAGTCATGTGCCAATTACCCCTACCCAATAGAGGAATACCTCATAAATTTGGTTATTTTCCACCTCTAAGAATCTCAGGAACAAAATCAAATATTTCATTGTCTATTCGCAGTCCTATGACTTTGCAAAAGACATCCATAATCTCTCAAAGTTTTTCAATCATATTTCTTGAACCTTCACAAAAGATTAGTGTGTCAATAACAAAAAGAAGTTGAGTGACATTACAAGATATATATATATATATATATATATATATTATATATATATAATATATATATATATATATATATATATATATATATATATATATATAATATTAGTTACGCTTGTATTTGCAAAGGTTACTTTAAGAGATCTACGAGGGCCCTCTACTACCAAAACGAAGAACACAAGGGTGATACCACTCATCCTTGTCTAATCCCCTTTTTCAGATTTCAAAAAAGGAGATGCATAACCATTGAGAAAAATATCAAAAGAGGTCAAGCTTATACAACTTAGAATCTAAGGTACAAAGCTATGGATAAAACCCAAATGTATGAGAATGAGCCTAATATATAATTGTCTCACCCAATTTAAATCCTGAGATAGATCAACCTTTATCGAGATATTTTTGTTCCATATTCTTGGATGTATGAAGCCTTCTTGTACCACTCCCATATCTTATGGATTTGTCTTCGTTCCAGGAAACTGAATTGTTGTGGATAAATTTGTCTGGATATGATACCTTTTAGTCTACAAGGAATGAATTTGGAATTAACTTTGCAAATGCAGTACATAAAGAAATGGGCCTAAAGCTTTTAGATTTCGTAGGATAGTACATCTTTGGAATTAAGGTAACGAATGTTGAATTAAATGCTACCACTATTTTCCCAATGGAGACAGAGAACTCCACCACTTTCAAAAGATCTTAAATGAAGTTGTAACAACCTAGAAAGAATTCTATAGGGACACTGTTAGGTCTTGGGATTTTATCCTTCTATAAGTTGTGTGTGAAGTTTGAAGAAATTATTCCTTACTGACTTAATCATTAAACTTAGGTTATCCTCCTTACTAAGAAAGTTAGAGAAATAGCTTGCTATTTTGATGACTATTACAATAATGACAGTTATTTTTTATAAGTGTCCAAGTAGTTCACTCCTTTGGCTACCATTTCAAGAAAGGTTTGTACCCTAGAACTATCATCCTTATCAACCCCACTAAAATTATCAATATTTCTATTGAAATTTGCAATTTGGTGAAAATATATTTTATTTTCATCTCTTCCTATAACCAAGTTATCAATTGTTAATTCTCCATTCATTTTCTTTGTCCACAAGTAATATCATATTATTACCATTTAGAAGATTGATATCATCTTTTATCCATCAATAAGAAATCCATGACCCTCTCCATTGTAACAACAATCTAATTGATCTTCAATTTACACAAGAGGTCTCCCAACCTTCATCATTTCCTCCTTGGAATACTTCATGACTACTTGTCGTTCTCTTTTCAGGGTACGTTGAAATTGGATGGGGGTGGATTCCAACGAGGAACCATTGAAGCGTTCAATATTTCTTTGATGTTTTCCAAGAATTTATAATCTCTTAACCAATCTAAGCTCTATTTGAATGGGATAGGAGGATTCCCTTGGATGGAAGCCAGTGCTAAAAGCAATAGATTATGATTTGAATCTCTACCAATGGCCACCCATTGTCAAAATTGGAGAGCTTATTCAAGGAAGGCTTCTAAAAGCAAGAAAATAAAGATTTTTTTTACAACATGGACCTCACCCATTCTCATATTTCTCCAGGATGGAGGGAGTTTTACATGCATGATGCGAATATACCTTTAGTCTCTAGGTTAGAAATAAAGAAATTAGAGAATGGATTTGTTAGGATATTTAGACACTTGGAAGTTAGCGAAGATCAACTTGGTCTAATATGGCTGTTACGTGAAACTGTGTTTCTTAGTGTGTTTCTTTGATATGCATTAGTTGCATTATGATATTTCTACACAGTGATTTGACAACTTATATTCTCTTGGATATTAATGGCTATTGATCTATGGCTTAACATTTATTTCACATGATCTCTATTTAAAGAGCATGGGGGGTCATGGTTGATCACTGTGAGAACTCTCTTATGTAAAAAAAAAAAAACATTTGCATTAACAAAATTGGCTCAAGTGGCCATGTTGGCTAGGGCTATAGACTAACTACCTTTGTCATAGAGGGTTTTACCAACCTAAAATAACGGCGTTGACAATCTTTGATTTGGTTGTGTGAGTGGTTCCTGAAGGTGTTTTTCCTATATAAAATACCTTGTTTTCTCAAACATGATTCATGATTACAGGCCTATAAATCGTCAAGGCACCTAAGGAAAGATTTAGGTCACAACCTAAAACTAAAGCAACTTTGAATTAATTTTTTTCAAAGGAATAAGAAAGTAGAAGCAATACATAAAAGAGATTGGAGATTTACATAAAAGAGTATCATTCATCATATCTCCAGATAGCATACCATAAATAAAACCTCTAGCTTCAATACGTCCTAGAGATTCAATCTCAAATCAACCTCTACCTTTGGAAAGCTAGTGTGTCATCTTCCAATAGCGTGATTCCAAATTGGAATGGTTGATGTTGAGGGTCATATTCCTGATATGACTCCACTACTACCGATCAAATTGGTTGTCCTTCCAATGGATCATTCATGTAATCAAACAACTTATTTTTCCATATTGTTCAGTCCATAAGTGTACCCTGTAGCCAAAACCAAAATCTACAGCAAATACCTAGGCCTATCAATTTTGTTAAAAGAACATGTGCATCATCACAACGAATAATCTGCAAATATCAATAATCACCTACAAATTTTCAGTTATTAAAGGGATAGACTTTATTGTTTTGTATGACATAACACATCAATGATATGGTCATTTTTTGACATCTCATGCAAATACACACAGTATAGTAATATCCTTACACTTATAATGATTGTCATTTTAAATTTACTAGAATTTGCATATAGAAAATTGTTCAAAACATAGAATGCAACTGCAGTGGTTAACCATTAAATAATTCGTCACATGCTCTCTCAATGTCTCATGCATAAAATAAGTTACCTACCATTTTTAATAAAAATTAATATTCTATCAAAGAGGAATACAGTAACAGATTTCAATGAAAAATAATATTCAATCAAAGAGAAATAGAGTAATTGATTTCTCCAGAATCACTATATGGATGAGGTCTTGCGAAATTCGCTGCATGTGTCAAGTTTGACGATTGCTGAGTTTAAATTGACAGAAAATCAATTAGTGATACCCTATGTAACCAATAAATTTAATTCATAATCTATATCTTATAGTCATTATATCCTAAAGTTTTGTAACTATCTATTTTTCTTATTTTTTCCAAAATGCTAAGAGATCATGACTAGCCTCAATCATATTATTCTGAAATTATTCAATAGAAATTATCAATCCCTACCTAGTAGAAATATAATGGTCATTTCATCAATGACACAAATCAATATGCGAAACGCTGAAACTAATAAAAATTAATTTAAAAAATATGTTTTCTGCAAGTAGTTGTATCTTAAAGTGTTGTAATCAATTATTTTTCTTTAATTTTTAAAACGTTAAGGGATGATGAATTACATCAAATCAAGAAACGCTGTTTGTTATTGCAAATCTAACTGAATCTCATTCAAGAAATAACAAACTTTACAACCATATTATTCTACAAGATTACATTTCAAATGGGCATTCTGTCAAACAGGTGATGTGCATCTTCATACATTTACAACCAACATTCCAGGGGAGGAGTTGGTTCGTGAGAAAGAGTGACACTCATTTTAAAGACAAAATTGGATTTTGTATATTAAAATAGTATGCTAATCCAATATATATGATTTAATTGCCATCTTATGTATAATGTCATTGAAAAATGGGGTACTATTTAGGAGTACTATAATATTTAAGTATATTTTTATGAATTTCATTTTGAATCACACCTTTCGTAACAAATAATAATAGGGAATTTGTAAATTTTCCAGTTGTACATTTTAGCCACCATTATACCATCATTGTTCATAAACACATTCCTTGTTCAGACAATAACATTAAATGCCTCACAAATGTGATGCTTTGTTACATTTCTTAAATGCTAAGGTCTTAGAATTACAACTGAATACTATATTTATTTAATAAGTCACGACAACAATTTAGAATACTAGCATACAAACGAATATTAAATTATCATAAGTTTGTTCAAATTTTTTCTAACAAAATAATTGACAAAGATTACCACTTCAGACTCAGATATCTCTCATATGCATCTAATAAAAGTGTATCGTTGTTATTGAGTTAGTTGCAATGTCTGAAAATAAACACACGAAGCACACCATATTAGAATACCAAATCCAACGGCAAGATCAAAAAACTCATGAAACAATGTCTCCTCTCTGTGAAAGATAAGGCAAGGTTGAGCATCCTCAATTTGCCGTCTAGGAAAGATGCCCAGCTCACCACAGCTGAATGAATGCACCTTCATATATTTCTAGTCACGAATGCCATATATACTTCTCAACCATGCTTTGAATTGTTTCTCCCGACACTATTGTCAAGAAACCATGAAAAGCCAAGCAACAAGCAAAGCAGTGACTCCTCTTACGAGAACTTTCTTTGCCGAGAATACATGCTTTTCAGTATTTAAAGTGCTTTGTAAAGTTGCTTTCTATTACTTGCTCACTCTACTTGTTTGCCAGATACTTCATGCTCATGGAGGAATATGGGTATTACAACTCACACTCAATTGACAAATTTATTTCAAACTAGGCATACAAAATGTGGCAAATATATCTTTTCAGCCAAATCCCAACAACACAAACAGAAATAACAAAGGAATGCTATAGAACAAATGAATTCATGATTCCATGTATTGCCCTGCGGTCAATTTGAATATCAATAATGATTATTAAAATAGTAATGCAGCCTGATCAGTCAATGCTTTGATTCAAAATTCCCTCACATCTCCAAATCTTCTAGTTCTGGCATGGGAAACCTTAAAACAGCTGCTATTCCAGATAGTTGAGCAAGCTCTGTCCAAAGAAAGATTTCAAACTGAAATAAGATTGAAACGGGCAGCATTTTGAGAGATGGAAGATAAAAAACAAATAAAAAGAAGTTGAAGTTAGCATCATACGTTCACCAGATACATGCATAGAAGAAAATATGTGTGCAGTGCCTCCTGTATTCTTGACTGACTCAATCAGTTCAACATATTTCCTCCTTGTAAGAATATCTGCATTTCTGTAATTAGAAGAATCAGAACAGTATCTCATCTTACCTATTCAATTCACTTAAATAAACCTCAACAGAGGCATGTAAATCACTAGTGAGCTGTATTTTCATACAGATTTTATTTGTTTGGTTTCTTCATATTCAGATACTTCAGCCTTAAGCAGACCAAAAGATATAAAAGAAAAAATAGGTTAAAGTACTAGACATACATTTGCAAAATAGAGTATGAAAAGAGAGAAAAAAACACACTGTGAACACCAGCCATATTATCTTTAAAAGCAATAAAATACATCCACAACTAGGGTACCTGAAAAGTTCATCTGTGATGAGAAGCGTTTGAATGGCCAACTGCTCATTAGCTACCTCAACATGTTTAGGACCATAGCATGCACGAGTTGGATCCTGTCAAACAAGATACTACACAATAGACATGAATCTTAAGACCACAAACCATAACTAGCAGTATTGCATAGCAAACAATGCACAGCGTCTAAATAATATTTCAAACAGTCTAGCGTAGATTAAGCAGGAGATCCTGTTTACTTGTAGAAACTCTGTATGTTGCATCTACATGAAAACTCAGACAAATCTACATGGTTGCTTAGTGTATTCCAAGATTGAAGTTTGACCATATCATACCATATAAAATAAGTCACACAAAGAATTGTGCTATGTGGATGCAAGGTGTCCATACAACATATAGTTTGAATTTTACAGATTGTAGCTTCAAAAAGTTTCAGATGACAGTTTCTCATCTTTTTAGAAACTGGAAAGCAATCCTAGTTAATTGTTTCACCTCGACAAAATGGATTAGTTGACCCTTTAGTAAGCAGCGGAGTTTTGCTGAATGTTCATAGCAAAATATTTTGCTCAAAATAACAGAGAGCAAAACACAAAATTGAGTTGTGCAAAATATTTTGATGCTCCTGTACCCTACTGCAAAACCTCTTATCTTCACAAATTTCACTTTCATAAAATGTCTAGTAATTCCTCACCACTACGATGGTTCACATGTATCAGAACATGAAGTGGAATCACACAATAAACATATATAAACAAGAAAAAAAAAAAAAAAAAAACATTGAACAATATACCAAATTTTAGATAATCATCTTCTTTTACTACATCAAAAACAGATTGCCTGATAGAGCATCAGGCAGTCAGTTGAGATGTGATACAATTGCGTCATATTGTCTAAGAACGTGATCTAATAAATTGTTGTAATGAGTATTTGGGTCATAGTCTCTTACCATAAAATTGCTGCATGTGGATCAACACCAACTATGATAAACCCACCAATATCTAACTGAGAAACTCAAGTGATCGATTTCACAATTTTATGAACAAAACACATTGTAGTGAGCAATCTCCCCCAGGTTGTTTATACCCTGAATATACACCAGGTAAAATGTGAAGGGCCATATACTGTACCAAGTGAAATTCTGTACAATGTTTGGTCTTATTTTTTGAACCTCTATTGCTATCCACACATTTAGAGAACAGACTTCTCTACCAATCCAACTACAATTCAAAATTACTAGCCAACTACAGTTGGTTGCATCGTGTCCCTATTTTAGAAGTCCAATAATTTGTCAGAAGACTCATGGATAATTGGAGCAGGTTGAGTCGGCAGTTCACTGCTTAGTAGATTTGTAATTAGGTGAGCTTGTTGCTTACTGAATTTGCTACTTGGTGTTGCATCTAAGTCGACATACCAGTCAGTGGGTTCACAGTTTGATGAGCTTGCCGTTTAGTGCGTCTACAGTTCAAGTTGACTGGTAGTACAATGGACTCCTACATTTACAAAAAGCAACATTTCCTGCATCTAGACTGACTTCCTATTCCTTCCCAAAAATTTAAATTATGGGGCCACCTTTCAATTTTCAAGGCAATTTCAACACCTCTAGATTAGCAATTCTGGTTGAGCATTAGATTTTGTGTTGCTGAAGTTCATCCAAGCACAGTGCCAATATACATCACAAACTAGCCACCTCTATCTATTGCCACGCGACTTGTTAGTCTTGTAGCCTTGCTTTTCCACTGCCAACCAATTCCTTCATCTCTTGACTATTGCTTTCTCATCTACAAGTCTCCTGTCAATATATACTGCAGCATAACAAACTTTCCCAATTTCCTGAAGACATTATATTAATTCGTTGTGCTTCCAAGACAATTGCTTCCCTTAATTTTTACCCCATAATCCAGCAGCTCCTAATCTAAATACTTCCTCCCAAACATACTTTAGAGTCTAATCTTCAAAGCACATATTCCTCATATTAGGGGCCGATATGACATACTCCATGTCTTAATCTTCACATGGGTGCATCTCAAACCACCCAAAACTGCTAACAAAACTTGAATTGTGTTTTGTACGATTCCTGCTAACCAGTTCTAACTTCTAAACAATCTTAGTTCTCCAACTACAAATCTACTTACAAAGTATGGTCCTCTTTGAAGAACACTAGAATTTATTCCACCTTAAGGTCAACATATTTACATGCTATCTCCTTTTATCGCTACTGACACTACAACTGTGGCACAATCAAACTGCTGAACTGTTATGACACTAGTAATGAAAACCTAGATTAGAGGTTCTAAGAGTGAAGTGTCAGATGAGGAGGTAACTCCTCGAAAATGAGATTGTATTATTCATTTAGGTAGTTCATTATTATATACAAGAGGGAGTGACTGTTCAGTTTCATCTCCCAATGACTCTCCTATTATTTATTTACACTAATTACAGTTGTTCACCCAATCCCTATGATTAGGTGTCAACATTCCCCCCCTTAATCTGAAGGGATGTTGGTGAGTCCAAGCATCGTTCTAAATCTTTCAAGCTTTACTCTTCCAAGCGCTTTGGTGAAGATGTCTACAATTTGCTCATTAGTGGAACAATGGCGAAGATGGATTGTTTTGGCCTCAACATGATGTCGAATTAGATGATATTTTGTATTGATGTGCTTCGTTCGATCATGGAACTTTGGGTTCTTGGCCAACTTTATTGCCGAGGTATTGTTAATTATGAGTGGAGTTGATTGTACTTGTTTTACCTGCAAATATTCCGGAATTTTCCTGAGCCACACAATTTCTTTTGTTGCCTCAACTACTGCCACATATTCTGCCTTTGTTGTAGAATCTGTTGGAACTGATTGTTTGCGTGATCTCCAAGAGACAACTCATAATCCAAGACTCATAGTAGCATAACCCAAGTAGATACCCCAGTTTCCTTGTCTCCATCGAAGTCTGAATCAGAGTATCCAATAAAGCTGAAGTCACCCACCTATGTATACTTGAGTCCAAAGTCTTGAGTTCACTTCAAGTACTTTAGAACTCTTTTTGCAGCAGACCAATGTCCCTCACAAGGCTTTTGCATAAACCTGGAGAGGATTCCAACATCAAACGAAATGTCTGGTCTAGTAGTAGTCAGGTAGTTGAGACTTCCTACAAGCTGTCTATACATTGTTGCATCCAAAAATTCTTTTCCTTCAATGGATGTGAGCTTTAAGTTTTGTTCCATTGGAGTAGTCAGAGGATTGCATTCAGTCATGCCAAATCTATTCAACAGATCTCCAATGTACTTCTTTTGAGAAAGGAATATGGACTTTGGATGTTGAGTTACTTCAATACCAAGATAGTAATGAACATAGCCCAAAGCGGTCATTTCAAAACCTTTCCTCAATTCCTTCTTTATGGATGAAATGTAGCTCTCATTGTTCCCTGTCGTCAAAATATCATCTACATATACCATAAGATATACAATTGTTTTACCAAACTTCTTGACAAACAAAGTTGCATCATCAAGATCATAATGTTTGAAATTGAGTTTCAGAAGATGCTCAATTAGTTTTTCATACGAGGCTCGTGGTGCTTGTTTGAGGCCATACAAGGATTTCACAAGTTTGCATACTTTATGTTCATGTCCTTTTACAACAAATCCTTCAAGCTGGGACATAAAAACATTCTCTTTTAGATCTCCATTCAAGAAAGCAGTTTTTACATCCATT
>APFE031080561.1:0-12184 GCA_000404065.3 Pinus taeda | reverse complement strand
TTCCCTACAAAACAAAAAACACAAAACCCAGCACGGACATACAAAAAAAATCCTTACGGCTTGAAGCTAGCTTTACCCGGAAACTAAATATTTTCCTCAATGTTTCTGATTTTTTGAGATCACACTAAGGCGCAGCGGAAAAGAGCATATGCATGAGAAAAATCCTTCCTCTCTGTTTCTAATTTTCCCAGATCGCACAAAGTCGTGGGGCAAAGAGCATACACAGAAATGAAAGGTATAGATCCGGTAGTAAAAAAGAAGCTAAATAAACTGAAATAATAAACAGAGAGAAAATAACTAGAAACTACAAATAAACATTGTATACCTCCAGATCTTAAAAATGACGTAGCTAGGGATACCAGAAACCTTTTCGCATGAAACGAAAGGGGCTTATCACTGGAACAGATGCTCCTAACACAACAGAGTAGTCCTCTTGGCCCGAAATCAGTCAGAAACAGCAGATCTAGGAAACGACAGTGGGATGCAGTTCTACCGGCTTCAGATTTGGATCACCAATGGACGCGGTCCTCAAATAGCTTTGATACCATGTAGGAATTTACAGGGTAAGTTCCTCAAACAGAACACCAAAGGACACCGCTCACAAACAGATCACAGATCAATACACCAGTATTTTTGACGTGGTTAAAACCCTCAAAGAGGGAAACAGTCCACGGTCTGACCCAATGTGGCCACTTCACGCAATTTATTAATAAAAGAATGAAATTTTACATAAGCTTCTCTCATGAATAGTTAACCTACAAATGACCCTCCATGCTCTTTAAATAGAGATCATGGACCAATCGGGTGTTAAGCCACGGATCAAGTGTCGGTAATACCGAGGAGAGAATGAACCGTCGGATCACTACATATCGTGACCGTCGGATTGTAAGTTACAAAAGTACATAGTAAAGAAACACACTTTACCTAACTCTATACTAGACCAAGTTATACTTAATTATTTCCTATGTTTCAGAATATCCTAACAGGAAGGTGAACATCACTGGAGTCCAAGAGACCACTTGTTATGTGAAGACCAAGGATCACAAAGAGATGTATAAATGTACATTATTGTGAATAATAAATGCAGTGAATGTTCTATCTTATAGTTTGCCTTCTCCATGTGTGTTTAACATGGTATCAAAGCCATGA
Organism: Pinus taeda; assembly: GCA_000404065.3. Lineage (NCBI taxonomy): Eukaryota > Viridiplantae > Streptophyta > Pinopsida > Pinales > Pinaceae > Pinus > Pinus taeda. The sequence continues at coordinate 11,035 of APFE031080561.1, read as the reverse complement.
TGTGTGGCCTTCTCCATGGGTTTCTCAACCACTGATTGCATAGTCTTCTTCCTCATTGTGCGTTTATGCACTAGGTTGTTTTCCCTGCCATTCTCTTCCAACTTTGTCAACCCTAACGCTTGTCTACTATTGAAGCCAAACAACTGCGGACGTTTTGAAACATAGGGTTGTTCTGGTTTTTCCTAGAAAGTCCATCAAAAGGATGAAACATATGCACACTTGACCATTTCATTTCTTTGCATACCCATCTTTTGGTTAAGCAAGCACTCCTCTCTCTCACTGAAATCATTGGCAACACTCTTTCTAACATCTCTAGCATCGTATGAGTATCTTTTTTTATCATTCCACTACCTTCTTCGACATTGTGTTCAACATTTTCAAAGAATGGATCGTGGATTTGTGAAGTATTTGTTGTGACCTATGAGTTATTTTTTGTTGATATTGTTAAACCCTTATGTACCATACCTCATATCTCAGGCTTAGAACCTGACAAGGGATTCTTCGTAGGTTAGGGTTATCCTCCATCGTCTTTTCCTTCCATGTTTATAGAAGGATTTCTCAGCCAGGGATGTCGGCGAGTCCCTTTTCCAGTTGATAGAGGGATTTCTCAACTAATTTGTTTTTCAAAAAGATATTAGACATATTTCCTTGTCAATAACCTGTTAGCACTCTATGAGATCTTGGCCTTTAGCCTCATCTCGCACCCCATATCGTTGTTCCTCCAATCTCTAGCCCCATTTGTTGGCAAATGTTGTTAAGCACAATAGAGTGCAAGGATCATTTGAGGTTTGTACATCAAATAATTTTCCACCATTTTGAGAAACCTTCTTATTAAGGGGCTCATTTTTCAAAGGTTTCCATTGATTCTAAGTGCATTGTAGTGAGCAACCATAAATTTTTTCACCGACTCCCGTCGAATGGATTTGATTTCCCATTAAATCTTACTAATCAATTGAAAAGTAATTCAATTAATCTCGTGTGATTTACTTCTATGGAGAAAAACAATTCATTGTTAAACAATGGTGATGAATCCAAAGATAAGCAGTTAATCATAAGAGTTATATCATTCAATTAACCATAGATCCATGTATCAAGTACGTTCATATCCATAAACATTAAAAATTACTTATTTTATCAACAACCCCTTATTAATGAGAAACGTGGTCTTAAATAGAGTTTTAAAAATAACTATCGTAATAATTGTCTTTAATTTAATCAACATTCAAAGTAAAATAACATAAATTAAAAGTAAATAAAATTTCACAAGCACCTTGGTGACTTGGAAGCTTTTCCCCTTTTTGACATGGCAGCAGAGGATTGTCCTTAGGATTCGTGCATTCTTTCCATTGGCATCTAAGGCATGACCAATGCCACCTCATCCAAATCTTCTTGTTGATCAGTAACTGTTTTCATCGGCTGGACTGGCTAAACTACCCGAGTGTTAGAAGAAACTTGCTCCAAGATAACATTTTAGCTCACCTACTTCTTTACCTTTGCAATTTTGTCCCAATAGGTTGCTGCTAACCAGGGTCTATTCTTGTGCTTTTTTATTGCAACTGTTAGCTTTGTCCTGATCTGGTAGCAAGTTGTAGGGAGGTTTTGGATTAACTTTTTTATCCCAGCCAATATTCGGAAGTCCCTGCATAAAGCGTTGAACCCCAGGTGGGTTGAAATATCATTTTCAGTATGTATTGATAAATAACCATTATCTTGTTCAATAGCCTTCATTTTTTTGCATAATTCTTCATTCGATATCAACCAGTTATCATTTCCCCAAAAGGAAGGAACTCCAAACATGCCCAAATAATTCCAGTCATTTTTGAAATTTTCAATTTCTTTAGTAACTTTCTCAAACTCTTCCTTTGCTATGAACTTTCCGTAATTGTTTTTAAGTGGTGTTCTTCCTTCGTTGTGAACTCATCCTTCAAGATTTCTAACTCAACATTTTTATCACTAAGTTCCTTCTCCTTGGCTTGTAAGGATGCCTACATCTCTTGTAACTGATTTTCTATAAATTCTTGTCTTTCGTAGGCCTGTATCAAAATATGAGCATCATAATAACTGATATTCTCTATAGCCTACATTTTTTCTTTTTCTTTTTCATTTAATAGCTTTTTAAAGGGCCCAATTTCCTTGGGCTTCCTGACTTATCGAATTACCATATCTTCTAATTCCTTGATTCTGTTCTCAGAGCTACTCATGTGATATGCAGCCATTCAAAAACCTTTTTCCAGCATAGCTTACATTTTTCTATTACCGAATGTGGAATTTAATAATCGTCTAGTGATGATTTCCCCCGCCTGTATATGCCAATTTACCATGTCCAAATCATATAATTTACTTAAATTAAATTTTCTTTTGCTCACTTCTAGATGCATCACTATAAGATTAAGCGTGTTTGTTTCAAAATTTGTAGAAGAAATAAACCAATCCCCAACATTAGGGGCCATCTCTTTCAATATTATTCCCTCCACGATCTGGGCTTGTTGCAGCAGAAACATTAATTATGTGCACAATGTGTGTGTCAAATTCCCTTCAATAAAACTGTGCCTCACATTTAATGCTCACACGCAAGAGTCTTTCATACGAGTTTCGTCGATAGTTTATTGCATTTCTCTGTTTAATTGTTGGATAGTTTTCTCGAATGATTTAGTATCCACATCACCTTATCTTTATTTTACACAGTGAAGGTTCCTCCCAAATCTAAAACATCATATTTTCTCTTTGTAACTGGAGAAAGTGTGGTTGCCCAAGGTTACGGAGGTTATTTTTCTAGAACACAAACTTCAACAGGTACCAAATTATGCCTCTATGTTTACTTATCACCTATTGGTACTTGACTCTATTCTGTAGCTATATGCATCATTACTTGAATGTGACCACAAGGTGGGGAGAGAGTGTTCACTAACTTTTCCATCTTTGGTCCTACTTTCATGCGTGCAGGCTAATAGCCTTGCTTGTTTCCTTAATCCAGAAATTATTTCTAGAGGGTCATAATGCCAACATTCATCATGCATCAATCCAAATGATAAAATTTCCTTTTAAATTACATCTATTATTTGTATTTTTAGCAATGAGTGGTTGAATAGAGTATGGATAAGTAAATAACGCTCCTTTCTTCTTTGATGCAAAGTGTGATTCATTAAATGCTATCCTTTGTCATAACACTTTATAAGAGACGATCAATGGAGTAAATAAAATTAGGAAACCAAAAATTCTCCCTCTTAAAACCATATAGTCTAATTAGAGAAAAGTGTGGGAAAAAGAACCAACTTCCTATGCTTTCATTTGTGGTAAGTCTCAAAATTCTCCTCCACTCCTCGAAAATTCTATGAGAGGCTTCTCCAACCAATTGATCTTTCAAGTAAAAGGAAAAATGATCAATGTATTGAGTACAAGAATTAGGGAGACATCTTGGGTAAACTATGTTTTTCCACAGATAAACTTCATTCTTAATTCCACTTTCATATTTAACATTCGTGAGGATCTTAGTAGAAAAAAAATATCAGGGTAGTTAAAGAATACTAAATGAACAAGATATGTACAATGGAAGAAATATTTAAATGGGATAGTAGTTTTGAGGACAACTATAACAGCTTTGGTTAGATATTTTGGGAAGTTGATCATCACTCTATCAGGATTCAGAGTAATAAGATGAATTGCTAGGAAAATGGATTCATGAATTTTAAGTCATCAGCTAAGACCAAAATATTAGAAAAAAGAAATGCTAAGGCCTGATAAAAGGGTTTCAATGAGTTAGTATGAAGAGGGAATTCCAAATTTAAGCTTGGGTTAGGGTTTTGGAGTAAGAATTTGATAAATTATGCCTTATCTTCCTCAGCCAATGTGATAAATTCCTAGTCCAACCCTTTATTAGTGATATATATTCCACAGGATAGTATCCCTAACATTTTGGACATAATGTCCTTATTAATTCCGAGAAATTCCTATTAGTTTATGGGAGAGGTGGTAGTTTGAACTCTAGAGTCGAAATATTTAGCAAGCAAGATAATTGAATCAGGGTCAAAATATACAGGCAGGAATACAACGGCTAAACCCCCAAATATCTTGACATTGATATTCTTGAGAGCTATGAGATGGGGAATTTAGGTTTCTCATTAAAGTAATGACATCTGTAATGTAGTTTGGGTATCTCTGATACCAGATAATTCGTTGATAAGCGTTTCTTTGAATGGTTCTTCAAGAATTTCTCTTTTTCTTCAGAGTTAGATAGACGAAGAGCTATTAAATGAGCTAGAATGGTGAAAGAGAACTTACCTGACGAGGATGATAATGGGTTGAGATCAAATTTCTCATATGAACATAAATTGCACCTATTACAATTTTCGAGCTACACAATGATATGCAGGAGAAAAACACAGATGCAAGGGGGAAAACAATGAAACGTTGAAGGAGGAGAGTGTTAATAAGGGTAGGAAAACGCTTAAAGATAGTTGGACAAGTGTCACATCATGATTAATTAGCTTAGGAATCGAGGATGGGTACCATCCATCGAGCACGGTAGGTGGGTTAAAGTTCATATAAGTTTGGGCCTTATAGTCGTTGATCATCCTAAAATGCATGGTTGAGATTCCATCGGGGGTAAGAGATGCATTAATGTGCTCGCATATTTATGCCTGATGAAGCAATCCGACCATTCGATGAAATTCATATGGAAGGTCGCGATGCACCGAGAACTGATTGAATGTCTAATGTCCTTGTCGCTAAACGCCCGATGATATAATCAATATTGTTGGTTGGGTTAGAAATGATATGATCGCTGAGAAGGAGGAGAAGGGTTATACTCATCGGGGAAAAGAGTGCAATTAAAACATATTTAGGTTATGGCCCAAGGAATAACTATGGGTCTTTGATCTCTTCGTGGAGCACAGTTAGATTTGAAGATTTCTTGACTACATAAGAATGGGTCACAAAAGATTATAATATGAATTAATCTATTGTAAGGGTGTATTAAGCTTTTAAAACTTAAGAGGTAGGGAGGGTTTGGTGATAACACTTGTTCAATATTTTAAGCCAATCATTCCATCAATGTCCCGCAGAATTCCTCCCGAACACACAATGCAATAGTCAAAAGAACATCTAGATTACCATTAGACTTTCCATAATTCTGAGAAAGATTGTCAATCATGGTCAAATGTCACATTGTGTCAAAGATTGTCTTGATATGGAAAACATCAATGATCAACCATGGTCCAACGTTGCATTGTGACAAATATTATCACGACATGAAAAATCCATGGTCAAGGTTGGTCCAACGTTGCATTGTGATAAGGATTGTCTCAATATGACAATCAACCATAGTCAACCATGTTTATTTTAGTGTTTATAATATTTCCCTTACGGTTTATATACCTTAGGTTTATAATATTAATCCTCTGGGTTTAGTATTATTCCCTTGGGTTCATAATCCCTTAGGTTTATTATTCCCTTGTGTTTATAATATCAATCCCTTGGGTTTATAATATCAATCATGGTGAATTGTGGTCTAACATCACATTGTGATAAGGATTGCCTCTATATGAAATTAAACCATGGTCAACCATTTTTATTTTAGTGTTTACAATATTTATATTGGGGTTTATATACCTTGGGTTTATAATATTAGTCCCATGGGTTTAATATTATTCCCTTGGGGTTTTAGTATTAATCCCTTGGGTTTATAATATCAATCATGGTCAACCATCATAATCATAGTCAACCATGATCAACCATGGTCAAATGTTGTATTGTGACAAATATTGTCTCAATATGAAAATCAACCATGGTCAAACATGGTTCAATGTCACATTGTGACAAAATTGTCTCATTTATCGTATTTATCTTAAGGTTTATATACCTTGGGTTTATAATATTAGTCCATTAGGTTTAATATTACTCCCTTGGGTTTATAATGCCTTGGGATTTTAGTATTAATCCCTTATGTTTATTAATTTGTGTTTAATTATTTTTTATAATATTTTCTTATGTGCGCTATTATTTTTTAAAATTATTTTATATTGTTATTAGATTAATATATATTTATTATTAATTATATAATATTATTAATATGTAATATTAATAATATTATAAATTTATAATGTTTGTTATTATATAATAACATTATTATCCAATTTTAAGGTCACGACCAAGCCAGACACTAAATTGGTGCATGAGACCCCCTTGTTTGTGGGACAAGGGACCCACCTCTGTGCAACAATTTGACTACTAAGTCTACAAAGACATACATACTCTACCCCCCTCTGGTTTTGAACCTATGACCTATTAGGAGGAAGCACATGCTCTTAACTATTAGGCCCACTCAAGATGTATAATAATACTATATAATATGTTAAGAATAATATTATAAATAATAATATTAAATAAAATATTTCATTATTCATAATATTGATATTGGTTGATATAAGCCTATCGGCCTTTATCAACCACATTTATATTAATATAAATGTGGTTGTGCTAGTAATAGCAAGAGCCATGTGGTGGAAATGTCATTGCTTTTGCCTTTTTGTACATTGCCACCACGAGGAATTTGTTGTGCGAAAGCTCAAGCTAAGACTTATACCCTTAAAGGAGTGCAACAACCCCTACTCCCTACCACACTACTACTGCCACAATGAACTCAAGCTCTTTGCCTGACCATATGGAATTGATAGAGCCCAAAGTCTATCCATCCGATGCAAAAAATCTTCCAAATAAATAAATTCATAGAGAACCAACTTCTTTAGAGAATGTTTCCTCTAACCAGCATAGAAGTGAAGTACAGAAAGTTCATGAGAAAGGCCGAGAAATAGAAAAAGCAAAGAAGTAAACAACTACGAGGGAAAGAAACAATTGGTTCCTCATATTCCCAAACTAAAATAACAACATACTCTGATGGAGTCAAAGGGAAATGAATGTTCAGAGTGAGTCTTGCATTGAAAATTATGGGGCAAGAGTAATGACCGTTGTCGTTTGGGCATGTCTACATATGAGCAACATTAACTTCAAACAATTAGTTAAACCATTAACACATGTCACCTGAAACCATAAATGCCTAGAATTGTTTGCATGTTGAGTGCTAAGACACGATGGGGGAATGAGGCACCTTTAACACTTATCACTTCACAAGATGAAATAAATCATAATTACTATAACATAGGTTTTCAATATAATTTTATTAATTAAGTTGAATAGTTTATAAATTATTTCGATATATTACTATAAATGAAATGTAAATAAATATATGAAAAATTCCAATTCCAGCAAGATGACCTGCATCCATGGACTTGGTAGTAGCGTGGTAGACTACATTATTTCCGATCTCCCATTATACAACAAAATAATAAATTTTGACATCTTAAACAACCACAAACCTAACCCTGATCATAGGCCTTTACTTGTAACTCTCAATTTTGTCATGCATAGAGTTTCCACAGAAAATAATACTTACAGCCAAAAGAACTTAATATTTGATAGAAATAAAAACGATCTCTCTCTAAATGAATTAAAAAATAATTTGCTTCCTTTATCTAGTATAGACAACATAGAAGACCTCTATCATAATTTTACTACAACCCTGTCATATTCTATTAACAAGTTCTCAATTGAAGTTTCAAATAATAAAAGAAATAGCAAAACCAACCCTTGGTATGACAAAGATTGTAAAAGCGCGAGGAGAGCAATTAAGGAAGTTGTTGATGAATCTCTTAAAATGGACAAGACAAAAATATACAAAGCCCTAACTAAAAGAAAAAAGAGGCAATACATTTGTCAAAGACAGGAGAATCTCTTACACCTCTCTAAAGTAGCTCCTAAGAAATTTTGGAGGCAGATTCTAACTAAGAAGACTAAAGATAATAATAAAATTGTTCTTCACGATTGGAATTCCTACCTTCAAAAGCTTTATGAATCTCCAAATGTCATGGATAACTTGGAAACCCTACTCACAACGAAAGAAGATTTCTCTTTAGAAGACATTAAGTTTGGGGTTAATCGCCTAGCTAACGGGAAAGCTAAGGACATTGAAGATTACCAAGTGGAAATATTAAAAATTGAAGGCACTGTCCTCGTCCCCCACATCCACAAGCTTTTCAATCAAGCAGTCAAGCAAGGGTTCCCTAAACCATGGACTGAGAGCCTCATTATCCCTATTTCTAAAAGTGGGGATACAAATAACCCCTCTAATCATCGGACAATTATGATCAGCCCTCTCTTAGCCAAGTTATATGGTAGTATTTTGGAAAAGAAGTTAAGCATATGGCTTGAAAGTGAAGGTAAGCGGGCTAAAGGCCAAGCAGGTTTCAGAAGGAATCACTCAACAACTGACCACCTCGTTACCTTAGGACCATTGTGGAGGAATGTCGTAATGATAAATCCAATTTATTTTGTTGCTTTGTGGACTTTAGAAAGGCTTTCGATACGGTTCCTAGATACAACCTTTGGAATAGATTAGAAGAGCTAAGGGTTCCTCTCGAGTTGAGAGTTGCTGCTATAAGGTTATATGAGAAGGTAATTGCCAAGCTAAAGAGCAATGAGGGGTGGTCGAAAGATATTAAGTGTAACATCGGAGTTAAACAAGGCTGACCCCTCTCCCCTACCCTATTTGGCATTTACATCGACAAGCTCGAAGGCTATTTAGAGGAAGCAGGATGTGATGGCACGCTCTTGGTTGGGATAGTCGTCATCCTTCTTCTCTATGCTGATGATATTGTTCTTTTCGCAAGGTGCCCATCTGATCTTGATAAGCAACTCAGGCTTCTTAAGGATTTTTGCTCTACCATGGGTATGACTGTTAACATTAACAAAACAAAAGTTATGATTATCAAATCCAAAAAGGACGCTTACGCTAATTTTATGTATGACAATAACAACTTGAAGGAAGTGTATTCTTACAAGTACCTAGGAATTGATATTCATCACAAGCTCAACTGGAACCATAACATTGAGAAAATGATTAATGGGGGGTGGAAAGCTTATTTTGGTCTTGAAAATAATTGTAAAACAGCAAACCTCGTAATTTGGGATAAAAGGAAGTTCCTCTTTGAAACTTTAGTCACTCTTGTTATCTTATATGGTTGTGAGGTTTGGGGTTGCAGCATCTCTAAAGAATCATGGAGAAAGATTGAGCAAATCCAAAAGTGCTTTATAACATATAACCTGAAAATTAAAAGTAATACACCCTATCCTATTCTCCTTATAGAAGCAGGTCTTTCCTCTATTGAGAGCCTAGCTATGATTAGGTTTTTGATGTACAAGCACAAACTTAATAACATAGACGAACATAGACTTCCTAATCTAGCTTTAAATTCCAACCAAAACCACCTAAGGCTCAATTGGGGGTGGCATAAGGACACAAGGGCCTAGTTAAACTATTGGGAGATCAACGAGAATGATGCATTGCAAAACATTAATAACATTAAAGATTTTGTTACTTCTAAGTTCAAAGAAAAAATGTGGTGTGAGAAAGATTTAGCGGCTAAAAGAAAGTTAAGTTATTATAAGAAGGTCATCAACCCCACCCTAAAGGATCAAAAGTATCTCTCTATTTTAACTAGCTCAAAGAAGAAAATTAATATAGCAAAGATTAGAATGAATTCTCATGAGCTCCATAGTGAAACGGGTATTGGGCAGTTCCTAAAACACCATGGATGGAAAGGATCTGCCATATATGTGAGAATAGGAACATCGAGGATGAAAACCACTTCCTCTTAGAGTGCCCCGCATACAACCACATTAGATCTCAGTTTCACAATCTTTGTTACAATACTGACCTTCCTAGCCTTTTACAATGTCAAAATTATAGTGAGCTCGGGAGGCTTATCTCCAAGCTTTTTGAGCATAGGAATAAAATCTTAAATCAAAATAAATAATTTGTTTCTTGAGGTCCGATAGACCAATGTTTGTTCTCAGTGGACGTTAACCATCATCATCATTAAGATAATTATAATATATTTCTTTTGAAATAATAATTATCTAGTAATTTAATTTTAATTGATATTATTTAATTTTACTCTTTGTATTTAGTTATAAATAATATAGTACTTATATTTAAAATATGACTATTAATATAATTTTATTAATTAAGTTGAATGGTCAATATTTCATTTGAATTGTCTATAAGTTATTTTAATATTTTATAATAAATGAAATATAAAAAATATATGAAAATTTCAACCAAATATTTCTAATAAAAAAATATGATATTTTCTAAATAATTAGTATTGATTAATTCAATGTTATTTGATTATTTTATTTAATTATATAAATATAAAAAGTTATTAAAATCTTAATTTTATAATCTTTAATGATTAGACATAGATTTGTATGAGATACACTAATACATAAATTTTAGACTTAGATTTGTATTAGATACACTAATTTATATTTATAATTGAATGTAGGTTAAGAGATTTCAAAATAATAACTTTTTAACTATATTTTTTTTGAAATATTAGTTATTTTTATCATATATTTTATAAATTATTAAAACTTTATTCATAATTGAATTTTATAATACATTTATTTTATTTAATTTATGTTATAATTTTAATAATAATATATTTAATTTTATTTTATAAAAATAATAAATACTCCCATATACAACAAATAAAAATTTAACTTACTATGTATCTAAAATAATTATTAATAATATGAATTCAAATGTAGTTGAGATTATTATAATTTTAGAACTCAAATGTAGTTGAGATTATTAAAGCTATTTTTAATAGTAAACATTGTTACTTCACATTATGGCACGCTATTAGCTTTAACATTGTGATACTCTATCCAATACTTTAATAACTTAGGGATCACTTTTATGTTTTTTTCCTTTATTAACTATTTCAACAGCCCTTATTTTTCTGAACACATAAGAGGGCTGCGCCTTGCCTTCTTCGCACACCGTCCGTAGACTATCCTGACTATCATTCACCCGCATTCGGGAGCCATTCTATAAATTTTTGTAATATAGAAGTTACTCTTTTTCTATTTTTTTTTGTATAAAAGTTGTGGATTTGGAAGTTTTACCATTTTATATAAT
>APFE031080557.1:80313-103173 GCA_000404065.3 Pinus taeda | reverse complement strand
TGTTCTTTAAGTCAAAGGATGGTGGAAGTGAAACCGATGGTGTGTTTTTTGACGCAAAAAAGATTAATAAAACTTAACTATATGCTTATGCACTTTGTCATTGTTTTCGATGAAAAGTAATCTTCTACAGGGTTCAAGAGGAAACTTCTACTGAAACAAACTTTTTGTTTTCTTTTCTATTCATTCATACTTCACACTCAAAAGTTAACAAATCTACTTTATGCCAAAAGAGATGCAAATTTGTCCTAAATGCAAGACTAAATGCTTGATGCAAGATTGAAAACTACTCTAACAAGAAATGAAAGTTGTTTTGTTTATCAAATTTTCTTTTGCCACTTACAATATTTAGATGGAATCAAAGATGCTACAATTCGTCTAAATACTAAAAGCAAAACTCAAGATAACAAAGAACAATTTCATTCAGCAAAAGGAAACTAAATGAAAAGAAAATTCAAGAAAGAAAAACTAAAACTTTTCAAAAAGTTCACTTGAAAGTAGAAACAAAAAGGTATTTTTGAAAATGCTCTCAACAAAAATTAACACTTCACGATTGAAAGAACAAGCAAGACACACTTTTTGCAAGTTGACACCCAACAATCAATGAAAACTCAACAAAAAACACATGTGCTCAAAAAGTTTTTTTGACAATCGAAGGCAGCAAGGAAAGCTTTGGTAACAAAGACCAAAAAAGATCAAAAAGACAGTTTCAAGAAAGTATCAAATGACAAATTTGATGAAACAAAGAAGTAAATGGTCTAAAAATCGATTTCGTTAAGCAAACAAAAATGTCACCAAGAAGCAAAGTTGAACACAAAGATTGATAAAATTCTTTCTGCTCTGATCACTCAGAGCAACCAAGGTTCCAATAAAGAAATCTTGCGTGTTTTTAGCAAAACGATGCTGACACTTGCAAACACAAAACAAGACCAAAACTCCTTATAATTAGGGAGAAATCAGAGTAAGGATGCTCGCTGTAAAACAAAGAACTGATACTGACAAAGATGACTGTTTAAAACTGATTGAAAGCACCAGAAGCACTCCAGAGACAAAAAGATTTATAAATCCTGAAAGTTGCCAGGTATACGCGACTATACTTAGTGCAGACTGCATGTATACGCGACTGTTTCTGAGGAAACCTGCGTATATGTGGGTTCACTTCAGACAACAAGCGTTTATACGCTTCTGTAACTAAACAAAACAACGTATATCTAATATTTCAGAAAAAATAAAAAACAAACTCAAGAAACTGGTAAAATTCAGAAGTCACAAATAGACCAGACAATAAAAATAAACCAGCAAGCAACTGAGCCTTGGTAGGCTTGACAAACACCCAACTAGGAAAAACAAGAGTGTTGTTCCCCAATGGAGTCGCCAGTTCTGTTGAGGGATTTTATCCCCTAGGGCTTTTGGGTTGAACCCTAGCAGACTGAAAGTTGTCTAAATCAAGAAACATGCGCACACACAGCCATTATGCTAGGAAAAGCTATTTCTAAGGTGAGAAGGACGTACCTCAGGTCCTACGTTCGGGTAGTTCCTCAAGGGTCCAAACCCTTCTTCACGTCCCTTTCGCTCCTTTACCCTCCAAAACCAACAATTCCAAAGAATGCAGCAGTATATGGACAAAGATTTATACAAAAATCATCTTTATGTTATACAAGAAAGGAGTTAGTTATAAACTTTTAGACATCCATTCATACATGAAATTCAAACATGAACATCATTAACATAAAGAAGAAGCATATCGGGAACAAGACGTGTTTCTTTATTAGACAAACAGAATAGTACAAAAAAGAGCAATATCACCTCAGCAACCTCTACAGGCTCAAAGCTCAGCCTCCTTCTGGATCCGTCCCGCCTCAAGCCTCTAGTAGACCTCCTTCCAATACTCACTTCAAGATGTCATAACTAAGGGATGAACATCAAATCACAAGGAAACAAGGGTTTCCTGTACAAATGGGGGAAGTGTAGAAGGCACAAGGGTCTTCAGACCTGATGAGGGGGAAGTCTCAGTATAATAACATTTCTCTCTCTTCTCTCCTCCCTTAGGCCTTCCCTTTGGTGTCTTTTTATACCAATTCCAAAGCAGTTTTTTAGTTAGGAATTGGTTGGGAATAGTTGAGGCCACAGGCACTAACAGGTGATCAGCAAGTAAAACCCGCGATATCCGCCCGAAGATAAGGAGTTTTATATTTTTTTAAGTGTTTTAATACATATACGCAGGTTGGGTATATATGAACCCGCATATACACGCGTTTAACTCAGGGCAATGTCACGTACAAGGAATAAAACATTGTTTTTTAGATTTTGGACCAGGTGTGGAAGGAGGGGTTGCCCTAGGCCATGAGTGTAGCATCACAAACCATAATAGTGAGATTTGGAGCTATAACAATGCTTAAATGAACAAATTATGCGAGGATGTACATACTCGGGGGTCCTTCGATTGGGTAGCTCCAGCCAGGGTCCAAACCCTCTGCAACTCCTCACAATCTTTGAACCTGCAAAAAAACTAATTCAAAGATGCACACCAACATATAGATAAAGCATTATAGTGAAATCAACTTTATAACATATAAGTAGATGGTTAGTTATACATTGAAATAGTCATTCATATATAAACCATAATGATAACATCAGATGCATGGACAAAGTTGATATCAGGAACAAGACAATGTTTCCTTTTATTGGAGATAACTATAATAAAACATGGAAAGAGTTAACCTGAGTCTTCCTCTTTTAGCTCTAGGCAGAACCATCCTCAAAGTCTGTCTAGTCCCAGTCTTCAATAGGCTCCTTCCACAACCATTACCATGATATCTCCAAGCATATGAGAGAACATCAAAACTCAAGGAAACAAGGGTTTCTTGAACTTGGGGAAGTGCTTGAAGCACAGGGATTCTTTAGACCTGATCAAGGGATAATCTCAGTATAGTAATTCTATCTCTTCTCTCCTCCTTAAGGCCTTCCCATTGAAGTCTTTTTATACTTCTCCCAAATTAGTTTTTTAGTTCGGAAATAGTTGGGAACAGTTGGGCCACAGGTACTAATAGGTAATCAACAGGTAACACCCATGATCTCCGCCCATATTTAAGGAAATTTAATTTTTTTAAGTGTTTTAACACATATACGCGGGTTGGGTATAGACTGACCCATGTGTACATGCTTTTAACATAGGGAAGAGTAGCGTACATGGAGTGAAACACTGCTTTTTTAATATTTGGACCATGTCTGGAAAGAGGGTTTGCCCTAGGTGATAAATCAAGCATCACAAATGCCAAGAGTGATATTTGGAGCTATAACAGTAGTTCAGCAGATTCACGCTTAGTTGAAAAATTTGTGCCTTGAGATACAGAGTTTGAAACAAGACAGGATGGCTCACCTCGAAGTGTGCAATGAGGTATGGTGTGTAAAATGCAAGGACCAGGGGCACAAAAAGGACCATTGCCCGATGTTCACAAATTACCTGGAGGGAGGAGGGAAAATGCCACTAAGACTGGAGGCACAAGAAAGACTAAGTGCGGTGCCTACGTTATGGTGTTAAATTTTTCAAATAGGAGGAAAACATGCTACATATAACTGCCATCTATTACAGAAGTATACACAAAATTCATGGTAGTTGTTCTGTAATTTCTGTAGGTTAGTAGGACATGATGAGCGCACCTATAGAACTTATGAAACAATGATGGATTGAACTCTTACCTACAGAGTTTAGTTCAAAACACGGGCCCTCGACCAAGAAATAGTAATGGCGTGCACCGGATTTCAGGGGCGCAGATGAGGCTGAGGTGGAATGGGACCACGAAGAGGTCATGGACAGCTTATATGTTACAATTGTGGAGGGCCAGGACATTATGCTCACGATTGTATGAATCCAACATGGCCATCATGCTTGTATTGTACATTTTTTGATCATGAGAGAGAGGACTGTCCAACACTAATCATGAGGTTGTGCGATAACGGTGCACTCCAACCTCCCCCAACTCAAAACCTATAAATAATGAGGTCTGGACCATGCGAGGAAGACCCTAATGTAAATGTCGTGCTCCAGAGTGGTATTATGATAGGGGATGACAAAGGCAAGGATCTTGAAGAAAAGACATGGGTTCGCAAGGCTCCAATAAAGGAACCAGAATTTGATATGGAGTGTGCTAAGGAGACCTTCATGGCAGCTAATAGGAGCTTCATTGATACCTCTACTTTAGGAAGTAAAGACAGACTGAAGCTGGAAATGGACCCATCGATGCTCATTATATGCTTGGAGACATGCATGAAGCTGCTATGTGATAGAAAGGCTATAAAGGGGCTATAAGAACTCATAAATAGATGCACTGGGACCGCGCTAGGATAACCGCACATAGTCCAAAAGCTTAGGAGGCACACAATGCGAATGTGATTCTAGACCTAAGATTGGCCGCAAACATCCTACCAAAGTAGACATGGGAGTGCATGGGTAGGCCTACGCTGTAATGGTCTCCTACCAACTACGAATGGCAAACCAACAAAATATCCTACCTATGGGGATATTGCAGTGAATCACAGTAGACATCGAAGGAGAAAGTGTGCTAGCAGATTTTGAAGTGATAGAGATTGTTGATGAAAGCAATCCCTACCCCAAGCTATTGCGAATAGACTGGGCCGCTAACATTAATGGAGTGATAAATCTAAAGAAGTGCAAGATGATCTTTGAGAAAAAGTCTCTATGCATAGTGGTACCTTTAGACCTTGCAGAAGGATCACGCTACATAGTGCCAGTGTGCAACTACGACAGCGAAGATGACTTGGACTGTATCTACAAAATAACTATGTGGGAGCAGGACTAGGTAAATCCAACCATGGACGGCCAAATCTCTTCGGAGCGTGCAATCTCCTGCACATCAGATTCTGACGAGGAGATAGAATGATGGGAGAACCGGTTACATGAGGTAACCACACTCAACTATAACATGATGACAAGGTTGCTGCACTGCACGACAACGGAGGTAAGAGATCTTCCTACGTCTGACAGGTTGAGTGAGGTGGATGACTTCTTGAACAAATTTGAAAGAGAAGCCCCAGAACAGTAGTGGTTATACGCTCTAAAATGGGTACTGTGAGCTATGCACACAAGATGGTGGGGTACGCACCAAAGGAGTTTTGAGGATTGGCACAAATGTAGAAGGATGATGCTTATGTAGTTTGGGAAGCCTCAAATGCGATTGAAAGGCAAGTATGACAGATGAAACAACACGCACACCCACCTATCTAGGTGGATATAGGCATATGGTGCAAAACTTGTGTGAACACACACCATCCTCGCGATAGGAGACGCGATTAGTAAGTAGGTGTAGGTATGGAAATGGCATGGATGACCCCTCCTATTGGGACAACAAACTATGGAAAGGCCATGTGTGTAGAAGAATATCCACATAGAAGCTTTTAACAATGTATGCAAAGCACTGAACAAGGTCCACAATGTGAAGTGAACTGACTGGGACTTTCTTGTACCAGTAGTTCTTTGGGCTTATAGGACCGTGTGCAAAAATCTGACCATGTAGGCACCACCAAGGCTAGAGTATGAAGCAACCACAGTAATTCCTATAGTACTTGGAGAACTTAGACCATGCATGATAGCACCGATATATACAAGGGCTCATGGAACCTTGGAAGCCGATCCAACAGGGAAATCTCAGACTCCAAGAATTTTAAGAAGAAAGGATACAATTAAGAAAGAAAAGGGCTCTAATCGACGCAAAAGTCAAGCAGCTAAAGGACAAGATAAAGGAATATTTTCTAAAAAACCAAGGTGATAAGGCAAGATGCATACGATCACAATGACAAGTTTAAAGCCTATCACGATGAATTGATTAGTCTGATGCCTTGGCTAGGACCACACTTTGCTAAGAATATTGACCAGGATAGCACATTGTAGATGATAAAGTGTGTCATGCCAACCATAACGATAAAAGGTGGGTAATCTCCAAAAAACATGATGAATGATAGGATGAAACTTTTCACTGGTGGTGCAACCACCAGACTAGCCAAAGGAAGAACATTCTTAGCACTCCAGGAAGTTGAAAGGGAGCGCAGGACTATAAACTATTCCACCTGGGAGTTGCGCGATGTTGAAACTGCCCATAGAATCAAAGAGTCACAAGTTCCACGACCGTGCACGGGGGGCTGTGCTAGCACGTGGGTTGACTAGAAAGTTACTGTTGAAGTCACTATTCATGATGGGATGCTCAACTTGAGACCAAATGGAGCAGGCGATAGGAATTTACGACCCAATTTATGGGCAAGATTTGGGAAAATCTGCCACCAAGGGAGCATTAATAAATCAGATTTGGGGGGAAGAGTCAAATTAAAATTCAAAAAGAACTATAAAATACAAAGGGTTTCCTAGCAAACAACACTTGGTCATTTGCGAATTGAGCTATTGAGCAGTGCCCTGATTGTTGTGTGCCGAGCATTGATTAAGCCCCTAAATTCATGAGTGTTAGATTTCTGGACAAATATGATGGAAATAGTTGAGGATGTTATGGAGATAACTGAAATAACCACTAAGGAGGCTGCGTAGGCCCTAACTATAGGGGATGATCTGGAAGGTGTTTGGATTGTGTCAGAAATCCTGAAATCACGGCAAGTGCCAAGACCCAAGAAGGACAAACAAGCGATGGTTCTCGTACATGTGTCCCTGTGGAACCCATTGCGCACCAAGCTATCACTAGAGGAGAAGGGGAAAGCCATCACCATAGAGATCGATGAAGAAGAGGAAGGCCTGGAGGACCTAATCATCGTAGAAGATGAGGATGAAGGCATGGAGGAGGAAACTCACTCTGCACACCCCCCGACAAAGTTTCCCACCTATGTCCCCTCACGAAAAGGGAAGGCGAAAGTTCCCAAGGACCTAGATGAGACCAAGAGCTCACTCTAGACCCCAGTCCTTTGAGACAACATTATGTTTGAGGGCATGCACCTAGGATGGGTTCCGAGCCTAAAATTCGATGATTGGGACCTTGCTAACCATGAGAAGTCCCCTCACCTTGAGACTAGGCACCTCATGAAGCCCAAGCAAAACATTGCACTGGGGGTTACAAAGCTAGAGCTACGAAAGTGGTTGCATGCAGTGGAAAAGGCTGCGCTACTGAACCTGCTCTAGGTTCTGCATTTCCATCGTGCCCCAATAACCATTTTTGTCATCAGGAAACTGCTCTGCTTGGTGCATGATGGGTTTTTGTTGCTGGAGAAGCCCATCCCCCTCATGGCAAACTTGATTCACCGCATCTCCTAGCTTACATGCAAAGGAGGGGAACCCACGAACATCTCAGAGGGGAAGAGGAGTGACTTGGCCATCACAAAGGCCATGAAGAAAAAATACAAGTTGGTGAAGAAGAAACAGGGCTACGCCATATCCAACATCACTGACAAAGTTGTAAAAGTGACAACTAAAATACTGGCTAGTAAGCTTATGCGTAAGTATCGTGCAAACGAAAGTACCCACGCCAGTGGTCGCACAGGCTGAGCAGTGTGTAGAGGGGGTCCAATTCAACCGGCCTGAGTTCCTCTTCAAGGAGCTTTTAAAGAATTTCCACAAAGCTCAGGAATAGGGAAAAACATTCCACTATGCATGGCTTTTGCTATCGATAGTGCTCGTGGTAGGGGAATTACTAGAGAATAGTCAATTCCCCATAATTGACAAGGACCTGCCAGAGGCCACGATGTATGCTTCTCTTTGGGCCACAAAGGATGCCAAGAGGATCCATGGTAGTAAAATATTATGGGTGTTCATGGAGATGAACCTTAGAATGGGGATCAATTGTACAACCACAATTGTCACCAAATGTCTACCATAGTCTGTAGAGTTTTGCAGAATTCAAAGTGGACATCCACAACATTTACATCATAGTGCACAAGGACCTGACCAAATAGTTGGTAAAGCTACCCTTTGTAGCCACATATGACATCATTTTTAACGTACTGGAGGCATGGACACTGTAGTGGCACGCCCCAAACATTGCAGAGATAGAGAAGTCAGTGGCACAAAGAAAGAAAGATGACTCCAAGCTATGCATTGCACAGTTTGCTGAAAAGTGAAGGAAGGAAGCAACGGAAGCAGAAGTACGCGCAGCACGGGACACTGCACAAACAACAACTGAGAAAGAACAGGCCACAGTAGCAACGCAAGAGGCAGCCACGAAGGCAAGCAAGGGCGAGTAGTTGCCTTCGCATGGGCAGGAAGTAGAGGAAGAAGACGAAGGTGTGGACCCATGAACTACGTCACCTAGTTAAAGCACGAGCACCCGGTTGAACGAGCAGGGTCAGGTAAGAAGGTCAAGGCATCGAAATTGTTGATTGACCTGATCACCCTAACTAAGGGTGATTTGCACAACATCAGCGAGTTAGTGCACGATTTCACCACTGAGGCCCTCCAAAATTATATGCAAGAGAACCCAATTGTGTTGGGGGCCCTCAAAGTGCAGTTGTAGGAAATGTAGGTACGCCCTCCTCGGGCTAGTACCGTTTCAACCAGCCTCATAGTCAAAACAATGATAGCAGAACAAATGTTGCATGTAGATGACAAATACCATAGTGCTACTAAAAGGGGCACTAGTGACAACAAATAAAGCCAACAGGTCTATGGTTAGCACATTAAAGGGTCTCAATATCAACATAGATGCACTCCTGCGAGAGACCTTACATGTTTTACAGGATGGGATAATTGTAGAGCTACGAGCTAAGGAGAGATGCACACTGCATGCCCTTAGCAAGTAGAAAATCGATATTGAACAATTGAGCTTGCAACATAATGAAGTGGTGTCGCAGAATCAACAACTAGTACAGGTAATAGATAATGATTGCCAAAGTGTCCCAGAGTTGGCAATCCCAGCAGACATGCAAGTAGAGGCATAGATCCACAAGTTAGCAGCAAGGGTATGCGAGGCGAGGGAAGAAATGACAAAGGTGCAACTGGAGCTAAACCTTCAAATTGCCAAGCTGCGGTTAAAGGTGTAGCCATCCACCCTACTAGAATTTACAGAACAGCGCCATAGTTCTATCACAGCGAGACTAGATGAAATTGGCAATGCAATGTGAGACTGCACGAGCATGTTGGAAGAATCATTTGAGGTCCTCACAAATCTACACGATGATCCCAACATCCAGTGCTTAGAGACAGAGGCGCAAGAACTCCAACAATGGTATGACAATGTCAAAGGAACTGTGCAGATAGTTTCCCTCACTCACAGGCTCAAGCGGATGCAACAGACTAAAGCACTGAAAGCATAGGTGGATGCGACATGACACAAGGAAGTAGTCTTGAAGGCACACGTTTAGCCTTGGATCGACGAGGCCTTCACCATTACAGCAGAAATTGAAGGCAAGCTCGCACAAATGCAGGGGATGCACGCACTGATGTAGAGAAGAACTTCCAACATAGAGGTCTCAGAACAACGTATGCAACAAATCTAGCAAGAAGAAACTCAGTGTGTTTCTGACCTTGCTGCAATTCAAGAATAGTTGGAGGCACTCCACACAAAGATCTTCGCATCGGTAGAGTGACTGGAGGGCAAGTCATGATGTTTGTGTTGGGGGCTTGTTGGGCATGGTATCCTCCTAAGGCATGTTTTGGAGCTTAAATCCAAAGTTTTGACCAAATCTTGTTGTAAAAGCTCCGCGAATTGTAGGCGTAGGGCGCGAAAGTATAATAGAGTCACATGGTGGCCCACCCTAGTTTTTGTAATTTAATGTCGGCTAGATAGACCTACCCATGGTCCACAGACCATGGAATTGTATAAATACATCAAGGCTTTAAGTGTAAATGATAGCTAACGAATGGAGTAGAAAATGATAAGCCTAAGTGATTGAGTCAAAGTGTATCTATGGGTCGTAGAATAAGAGAAGGCTCTGTAGCTGAGTGTGCAGAGGCCTAGTAGTCCGTAGCTGAGTGCACATACCTCTACAACTTAGTACATAGGGGAAGTTGAGTCTGTAACTAGTGGAGAATCAATAAAGAGAATTCTTACTATAATTATGTGTATCTTTTCCTGAATTAATGCATGATCAGATATAATTTGTATGTATACTATTCATTTATTGCGCGAACCTATATGAATGTTTTGTATTGTTAAGTATAACTTAACACATTTAAGTAGGTGAAGGGGTTTAATTAATACTAGAAGATAAATAAGATCTCAGGTAATAGTGCAAAGCGCGGAACAACCCCTGGTTAGGGCTACACGAAGGTGGGATATTAGGCGGCGAGGAACGAAAGGTGTGAAAAGCCACCTGCGCATAGGAACAAACAAAGGACTAGTAGAACCTCTTAGACATCTGAAGGGTGTGGAAACTTGGTTCTTGCACCCTCCCATACTAATTCGGGTGAGACCTCAGTCTGTGCTCCGCGGGCTGTTGCGGAAAGGGCCAGTAGTACAAGGATTTATTTGGCTAATTAACTCCAAACCTCGGTCAAGACCCAACAAGCCAAAAACAAGGCCAATCACCCTGCCCAAATTGGTAAACCCAGCCATTCCCTATGAGATCCTAGCCAATGCAATCGTTTCTAGGTACTGACTGGCTAAATTCTCCTTTTAGTCCTATTTGACAGAGAAATCCCTATCAATCCAATGGCTTGTCTCCACCTCTCAAAATCTGAATTGGTCTACAAATTGGCAACGAACTCTAGGGATATCTAATGCACCTATGTGGATAGGTCCTTAGCCTCAACCTACAATATCAGCTCCATATACATTACAGAAAAATCCCCAACCTCTTTTGTGGCCTCAATTGCCAGCTCAACGGAATCTGAATCCTAATAATAGACCGGTCCAATTGGTGCAGATTAGTGAAAGCTCAGATTATGAGATTGAGCAGAAGGAATGTAATGAACTCATATTGAGGTGAGGACGTATCATCACCCTTGAGGAAAACATGGATCAACCTTCAATCGAAATTGAAACCCCACCTGTACATATATCACCACCTATAATTAATATCGAAATAAAACAAGGAGAAGAGACATATCAGCTTGAAGACCCTGAAAAGCTTATAGTCACTTCTCCCCCATTCCTTGAAAAGTTAACAATACCCAAACCTATTGTTTATCGAAATTTCAATCTTGTAGGGGAACTAAAAAATATTTGTATTAGAATCCCTTTCGTCTAGGCTATTCAAGACATACCCATCTATGCTAAAACACTTAAAGAGCTATGTGCAAAGAAGCCTGCGAGGAAAGCAAAAACCTCAGCCACCATTCATGTCGTAGGGGCCTTATTTGATTTACTCTTGGGAGGGGAAACTCCAATAAAGTATGAAGATCCTAAAAATCCCATAGTGACAGTTCAGATATATGGCCGCTCTTTTCCCAATACTCTAGTTGATCTGGGTGCAACAATTAATATTTTAACAACAGAAACCTATCAAGCACTTGGTATTACAACCCTGGAACCAAGCACCACTTTATTAGAACTCGTTGATCATTTGGTGGTAAGGCCAGAAGGAACCTTATAGGATATTACAGTTTCTATTGATTCATGGGAATGTCCAGTAGATTTTCTTGTCATAAACCCAAAGATTTGATTAGATGGGCACCCTATGATTCTGGGCCAACCTTGGCTTGTGATAGATGATGCTTATATTGGCTACTAAGAAGGCAACATGACTACTGCAAAGGGGGATGTTGTACAAAATATTATGTTGTATCCTCTTGCCAAGCCAAGTTTGCCCATTGAAAAAATATGTAAACAATCACCAGCCTACCTGGAGGAAAGCAGTTGTTCACCACTCATAGTAGTAGAGGCACTAGAATTTAAAGATCACACTAAAGATGACGTTATCAATAATTTTATAAATTAACCTGCTAATGTGAGCAATGTAAAGTTTCAAATGCTGAAAGCAATCCTGGATAATGAAGCCATGGAGGATCCTTTGAAGGATACCGATGATCAGCATATTCAAATGACTGTTGTTCATAACAAAAAACCTGTTGAGATTGAGCCCAAAAAAAATCTAAATATTAATGATGGTCTGGATAGCGATCAACAGAAAAGGATCATACAGGTCCTGCAGAAATATAAAGGGGCTTTTGCATGGGATTATCCTGATATGAAAGGAATGGACCCATAACTATGTACACATCACATCTATACTGAGAAGAATGCTCAAACAATCCAACAGCCTCAACGAAGATTGAATCTGCATCTCAAGGACATTGTGAAAGAAGAGTTACAGAAGATATGGGATGTAAACTTTATTTATCCTATTTCAGACAATAAATGGGTCTCTCCATTGGTGGCCATCCCTAAGGAAAAACAGAAGTGGGGTATCTATGTATACTACTGGGAGTTAAACAAGGTGACACATAAAAATCATTTCCCCATCCCATTCATCGATCACATTCTTGATACTTGGCAGGGAAGAAATTCTTTTCCTTCTTAGATAGTTTCAACGGCTACAATTAGATTCATATCGCCCCTGAAGACTAGGACAAAACAACCTTAACCTATCACTGGGGTACATTCACGTATAGAGTATTACCATTTGGCTTGTGTAACACCCTAACTACATTCCATAGGGCTATACTAATCATCTTTTCTAATTTGATAAATGAAGGACTTGAGGTGTATATAGATGGTTGTACTCCATATGGGGATGACTTCGACTACGCATTGTAAACATTAGAAAAAGTATTAGAACGATGCATTTGTAGTAGGTTATGTTTAATAAATGTCAATTACCACATGATAATGACTTAGGGAATAATATTGGGACACTATATCTCTGTCGTAGGAATACAGGTAGACCCAACAAAAATTCAGGTTTAAAGAAACTAGTCTCTACAATGCCAATATTACATGGACCAAACTAGGAGTTTCCTTCCCACATATCCATGGATGCATCAGATGTAGCTATAAGCGCTGCCCTTAGCTAGGAGGAGGACAAGAAAACTTATGCTATATATTATATTAGAAAAAAATCTCACTTCTGTAGAACTTAATTATACAGTGGCAGAAAAATAATTCTTAGCTATTATCTATGCGATAAACAAATTTAAACACTATATAATTGGCTACCTAGTCTTTTTGTACACTAATCACTCTACCATTTGGTATCTAGCTAATAAAGCTATCACAAATGGTCGAGTAACATGATGGCTATTTCTTTTGAAGGTGTTCAATATTACTATCAAGGATCGTCTGCAGAAGGAAAGCCTGGTTGCTGAATTTCTATCACGAATCCCGAAGGTGAATGATCCACTGGTGGTAGACGACCAATTTATGGATGGACATCTATTTACTCTAGAAGTCAAGATGACATGGTTCATAGATGTGGCAAATTATTTGGCAATCGGGAAGCTACCTAAGAATTTGACAGCAAGAGAAATGAAGCTGATCATTTATTGTAGCGCTCGATTCTCTTGGATATGAGGATATATTTTCACACAAGAGCTGATATGTGTATATGCTGATGTATCTGTATCTGCGAGGATGATATTTATGACATCTTGAAGGCTTGCCATGATGAGCCCTCCAGGATAAATTTTTTGGATCGAAGTACAGGGCATAAGGTATTATATATGGGTTATTATTGGCCCACTATTTTTAAGGATGCTAAGAAATATGCCCAGGCTTGCGATAGCTTTCAAAGGATGGACAAGCTTGGCCAATCTGATGAAATTCCTCTACAACCCCAACTAGTCATAGAACCCTTCGAAAGGTGGGCATTAGACTTCATTGGCCCATTCCATCAACCATCCAATCAGAAGGCCTACATACAGGTTGCCACGAATTATGTGTTGAAATGGGTGGAAACAGTAGATTTACCAAGAGCCATAGAGGAAGCTATGATTAGCTTCCTTTTTGGACTATTTGTGCGGTATGTGTTACCACGAGAAGTGATCACAAATGGGGGAGGGAAACTCATAGGACATAAGATTACCGTCACTCTCAGGAATCATCATATTACGCACAAGATCACTTCCCCATATCACCCACATGTGAACGGGCAAGTCGAGAGCACTAATAAGGTAATTCAATGATTCTAACCAAGATAGTCTCAACACACTAACAAGACTGGGTTGCTAGACTACCAGAGGCCTTGTGGTCCTATCACATGACTTGGAGGAATACCACAGGATACTCTCCATACCAACTCGTGTTCAGTAAAAAACCTATTTTTTCGATCAAATTCAAAATAAAGACTCTAAGAATGGCCCAAGAAGTAGGGGTAGATCTAACAGAATCCTAGACTAAGCGAATCCAACAGATTAACAAACTAGATGAGGCTCGACTGCTTGCTTTGCAACGGACTGCAATTATTCAGCAACAAAAGAAAAAATGGCATGACAACCTTATCAAGAAGAAAATGTTTCCAAAAGGGGATTGGGCACTTCTTTATGACTCCAGATTCCAAGATTTCTTGGGCAAGTTGCAAACAAGATGGCTCGACCCTTATGACATTCAAGAAGTGCATAACAATGGTACTCTTACCTTGACTACCATTGAAAAATTTGGCCATTCTTTTAAGATGAACAGACACTGAGTATGCCTCTATCACAAATCTCTCAACATGGAGTCTTTCGGTGAGCGAGTACGCGAGGAGCCCTCCATGCAAATATTGGTTGCAAGAAGTGATGACCCATCATCTCTTCTTTCAAAAAGTTGAGATTTCATTAGAAATTGTAAATAATATATATACTCTTTTTGATTGGTTTCAATTAAGAATAGACATTACCATGTAAATATGAGAATTTCTATTGCTTTGTGTTCTTGATAAGTGTTATTCAATTGATTGAATGGTTGTTGTTTGATTAATTGAACAACACTTTCGTATTTTTGTTTTTGATATTCAAATGATTGAACTATTGCTACTCAATCGATTGAACAACACTTTTGCATTTTGTTTTTGTTATTCAAATGATTGAATGATTGTTGTTCAATCAATTGAACAATTGTTATTCAATCGACTGAAATGCACTTTTACATTTTGATTTTTTCTGTTCAAATGATTGAACGATTGTTGTCAATTGATTGAACAACACTTTTGTTTGTGATTTTTTTTGTTCAAACAATTGAACGATTATTGTTCAATTGATTTAACAACACATTTTTGTTTTATTGATTTTTTTGTTCAAACAATTGAAGGATTTTTGTTCAATCGATTGACAACACTTTTGAATTTTGATTTCATTGTTCAAATGATTGAACGATTGATGTTCAATCAATGGAACAACACTTTCGTATTTTTTGTTTTTGTTTTTCAATCGATTGAACCGTACTTTTGCATTTTGATTTTTGATGTTCAAACGACTGAACGAATGTTGTTCAATCGATTGAACAACACTTTTTTTTCCAATTTTTGTTGTTCAAATGATTGAACGATTGTTGTTCAATCGATTGAGCAACACTTTTGTTTGCGATTTTTGTTGTTCAAATGATTGAATGATTGTTGTTCAATCGATTGAACTAAAATTTTGCATTTTGATTTTTGTTGTTCAAATCATTGAATGATTGTTGTTCAATCAATTGAACATCACTTTTGTTTGCAATTTTTGTTGTTCAAATGATTGAACGATTGTTGTTCAATCAATTGAACAACACATTTTTGTTTTATTGATTTTGTTATTCAAACGATTGAACGATTGTTGTTCAATCCACTGAACATCACTTTTGCATTTCGATTTTGTTTTTCAAACAATTGAGTGATTGTTGTTCAATCGATTGAAGAACACTTTCATATTTTTTGTTTTTGCTGTTCAAATGATTGATCAATTTTTGTTCAATTGATTGAAGCACAATTTTGTATTTTGATTTTTTTTGTTGAAACGATTGAATTATTGTTGTTCAATTGATTGAAAAACATTTTTGTTTGCGATTTTTGTTGTTCAAACAATTGATGGATTGTTGTTCAATCGATTGAAAAGCACTTTTGCATTTTGATTTTTGATGTTCAAAGGAGTGAACAATTGATGTTCAATCGGTTGAACAACACTTTTGTTTACAATTTTTGTTGTTCAAATGATTGAACGATTGTTGTTCGATCAATTGAACAACCCTTTTTGTAATTTTAATAAAATAAATCATGAATATTTCTTAATCGTCATGATGCCATCTTTTTTTTCTTTTCTCCTTTGTATTGTAAATAAACACCATTTGAATGGATTTGTGCTTGATATAAGAAAAACCAATAATGACAATACCATTGTGATCCATGAAGCCTTTTGATGGTTATCTTTATTCAAAAGATAATATGGTGTATCTTTATAATGACTGACTAAACATCTCTTCTTTAGACACATCATAAAATGATTCATTATTTTCAAAGCATGATGGCTTATGTTTTACGTTGTTAACTGGATAAATGTCATGGACATGATGATATGAGGATAAGAGTATAAACATTCATTGGCATCTTCTTACCTCTTACACCATCCCCGACTCTTAAGCAGCAAATGAGCCTCCCTCTTTTTTAACAATTGAAAATTCTAATAGAAAAATGGACATAATGACATGTGAAAATGAATCAAATATTATCTTTAAAATGATAGGTGGTCTCATCACGAGCCAACCTACCATGATCATAAGGATCTAACAAGTGACATTCCAATTTGGCTACCAAACCAAGGTAATAACCTTCTTAATGCTTGAAATTGTTTGAATGGAAAGGGGTCTCATCACGAGCCAGCGTGATCACTTTGTTATATCCTGGTGAATGGAACTATGGTCATCTGGTCACCATGTTGGGATAGTGGTCTCTTTATGACAAGGAAAAGTAGAACCATCTACATTCTAAAAGGAGGACTCTAGCTCATTTATGGGGTTAAAAGGCAACCCTGTCAAGGATATGAACACCTACTGGTAACAATAGCTTTACTTATGATATTGAGGTATCATCTTACATTGCTAAATGTTCTCTAAGCTCTTATCACCTATGGATTTGTTTCTAAAGGGAATTTTCCATTTGAACAACACTCTTACAATCCGATCTATATGGTAACGTATATCATATATTCATAATATTCTAAATTGTCCAAATATTTTATAACCGTCATTAATATATACTACCGATTATGCCTTTGTCATTATTACTGCTTAGGGTGAAAATATTTTGACATAATGCATTGAAATCTCTATTTTAATTTCTTTTTGGCCATTTCACATCTGATGACCTGTATTGGTTTAATTGCTTTATTGATTAACACACTACTTTTGGGATTGGTTGTCGGCATTTATGTATTTTTAATGCTTTCGCTTGCTTTTCACATGCTAAAAGGACATGGATGCCCTTTTCTCATTAGAGGGGGGATGGCCTATACATGTGTAACAGATATAAATAATTGTGTGATAATCATTTGAATTAACTTATGGGGAAGGATTGTATGATGATTATGAATGAATAATAATTTGCAAGTATTTTTTATTAGGGAAAGGAAAACAACCATTATGGATGGCATGCCTATTGAGTGATAAAAGGTGTCTTTTTAACTCCTGATTATCTTCACATTAATTGTCAACCCAGGGACAATTTTTTATTTCAACAGTGTACTCAGTCTGAGGTAGCTATTTACTCAAGAGTAATGTTTTGCAGTATAGTGCTTAAAAATGCAAAGATAAATGAATGTTGGCAAAAAAATCTAATCAGACAATAAGAAACTACAATGTTCTAAACTAAATCATTCACTCAAACAACTATCAGTCAAGGACTCAGTAATGATAACTCTCTCCCCTCTAAACAGATTCAAATGAAAATCAATCATAAGCAAGATCTCCAATCTGAGAACTTAGACATCTATAGTCAATGCTCTTTACAGTTGTTGATCTTTCAATCCACACTAAAGCAGATAACTAGAAATGGAAATTCAATCAATAATGTTGCTAGTAGAAATGGAACAAACAAACTTGTTACAATAACATTTAAAGATGAAAAATTGAACAGCAAAGCTTCATCTAACAGAAATGAATTATTAATGGAAAGGAACAGTAATGCGAAATTATTAGAATTAAACAACAATCTTAAATATAACTGAACAACGGGGCTAATTAAATAGAAATATACAACAACTACAAATATAACTGAATCAACAGTCTTAATCTAGCAGAATGAACAACAATCGTAGTTATAAGTGAATAATGATCATAGTTATACATGAACAAGAGAATTTCAAATGGACAGTGAAGTATTACATCAGAATTAATAACATGACATTTTAATTTGTAAATAATAATCTTGCTATCAACACAATCCAATCACGATTTTGATATAACAAGGCGATTCAGCGAAATGTTCAGAAACAGAAGATTATTGAATAAACAAATTAAAGAAATGAGAATGAAATCAAACCATCGTACAGAACTATAAAGTAATGGTACAAATAGCCAGTGGAGCTACTAGGGCCAGGCTCTTAACCTCCAGGGACGCACTGTTGTGATCACTCCTGGAGATGCAAGGGATTGCAATTGTTTTTATATATTAATCATTGCATAAACATTACAGTAGTTTCATTCTCTGCTTCAGCAATGAGAGTCAATAATAACAATTACAATTTTTCAATAGTAATTCTCCCATTCCTCCTATCCTACCCTATCTATCTCTAATCTAACAATCCATCTAATTCTCTTTCTAATCATCCATCATGAATCATGAATCTTGAATCCCCTTCTCTAATCTCTGTTCTGATTTAAATACATAGAGAGAAAAGATAAGCTACAACCGTGATGATTACAAAATGATTCTCATTACGAAATTGGATTTTTCTCAACAAATTGATAAGCAAGATCATATATGAAATATATTTCCATCAATAATTCAATGGGAACATGTTGAATTTGGCATTGAAACTCGGATAATTTGGAAACAGGGCACGCAACGAATCTCAGAAAAACATCTTGAGAGAACCTTTTGTTTATATTAGTATGGGTTGAATTTTGAAAAACTGCTCAAAGAAAAACTAATTGGGTCTGTTCTGGACAAAACCCATGTTTTATATTATCCAAATTCTTCTTCATTTGCCCAAAACATTCAATACAAAATCGTCACTTCTTATTCCAGTGAATTTCTGAGTTGGCACAGTTAATGATCAAATCTTCAATCTAGAAAATATCTTAGAGGCTAAAAATGGTGAGTAATGTTACAACTAAATTATTAATAAACCATCATTTATAAAATCATCCATAATCATCAATTTATTAAAAGAAAAGGAGAATAAATAATATTTTTCCATAAGAGCATAAATCATTATAAGATGGAATTATATGATAAACCATGATAAATGACATGATACAGAAGAGAAGAAATGGGTGGAATAGGCTTTCAAAAGTGATAATAATAATGACATATTAATAGCCCAACACACCTCCACACTGAATATATTGCATGTCTTCATGCAACCCAAAGACAAAATCCATGTGTTAACCAAGCAATAAAAAAATTGTTCATCCCAACTTATGAAATGGATAGAACAAATGAATTCTTCCTTAATTAATGAATCTTCAATTTTAGCAATCTTGATGAAGGCATAACAATTTTTACATTGAAGTTCAAATTATGTGTATATGAAGTTGCAGTAAAATATGATATGAGTAACAGTAAACTTCATTAACCATTTTCTCAAAAACTACAAACCAGATTTTGCTGAAATTATGCAAGTAGATTTATGCTATATTAATTCTTCTATGATCCAAAAATCAGATCGTTTTGATGCACAGATCATGAGATATAAACAAAATGGTTATAGGTGATAGTGCATGATTTCCAAAATTTTATGAACCAATTTAACTTGAAATTATCTAGGTTTGTGTATTTTAATGATACGTCTATGTTGTCCAGAGATCATAAGAATTGAGTTCATAGTTTTAAAAATATTATGGAAAACAATTTCTGCACTGAAATTATATGCCTTAAATGAGAAAGAAAGTAGAAAACATCCATCATGAATAGCAATTCCTCCCCCTCTCTGAATAATTAGCATGCCCTTATGTAATGCTAGAAAAAAAATTGAGGTGGTTGCTACCATCTGTTGAATTCTATGCTTGGTGTAAAGAAACATGGAATAAGGGAGGGGTTGAGAATGAATAAGAATAGCAATGGATGATAAAGAATACAAATGACGTGGTCATCAGAAAAAAAATTAATAAAAACAACACTCCCCCAAACTGAAAGATGATATGCCGCTAAAAAATGGGAAGTGGTAAAGATGTGGAATGAAGGATGATAAATAATACTGAAAATGGATTTTCATTAAATTCTCCTAAATTCGTAATAAATCAGAAAATTATGCTATTTTACCTCAAGTTTTGCCTCCAAAAAGAAAAATGTGGAATGAAATATATGTATTGGCATTTGTGGAAATTTATGTAAGCGAAGTTGGTGTTGAAACTGATGCAAAAAGTGGAATCCAAGCAAGCACATCATGTCTAAACAATTGTTCGCGTTCATGAGTTGCTCGAGCCTCTTTTGTTAGTTGCAATAGTGTGGTCATGCTGCAAATAGAGTTCCCCCCCCATACTTATTGTTCTCCTGTAAACAAATCACTATTTTGCATACAATGTTCTTGAATCCATAGTGTTAGTTTTGAATAGCAACAGATAAGATGCATGCAAAAATTTCAATCATAAAAAATTTTGTATACATGCAATACTAATATTTTGTCAAATCAACAAGTTATGGCAGAGTGCAGTGATCATATTGCATACTATCTCATAATGCATATGTTCTCCCCTCCAATTGGAAAAGGGATTACATGACCATAAAGCATATAAAAGGTGTTGTGCTAATGACAAGGCAAGGAAATGAACAATACAACAGTAAATGAAGCAGAGTACACATATCAATGATAGGACGGTGAGAGTTTTGGTTATAATGAGAGAAAGTGTGTAAAGATAGTTATGAATAAAATATATGACTCTTTGGATTGATGATAAGTTATGCGAAAAAGAAAACAGACAACAATATGCCAAAAACGATGTTCTTCTAATGGTATTCTAGCTGAAAATGATGCGACTGATCTGAAAATAATTTCTCATGTGTAAAGGTTCAAAAAAAGGAAAAACATTAAGGAAATAACTTCTTCGATAGAAAGAGAAAATAAGAAAATGGTATTATAGTAATAATTGACGATAAGATATAATTTCGATACCATAAGCAGAGCCTCTGCTGCCAACAAGCATCCATAGCCTTGATAGGGTTTTTTTTTAACCCATATGAGCCAGGATCCTTAATTTATAAACGGAGAGTTCCAATGTTGTTCTACAGAAGAGATCAATGTGCTGGTGTGGTAACCAGATAACCACACTGCCATTCACTGGGATGTAGCAAAAGTGATCAGGCCGGCTCATGATGAAACCTCTTGTTCCAAGGATAATTTGGCTATTCAATGGATCATAACCCTAGTTTGGTGGCCATAATGGGAATGCCACTTTGTTACAACCTTATGAACATGGTAGGCCGGCTCGTAATGAGACCCCCTATCCTCCATCTGTGAACAAAATTTTGTTGTTATTACACTTTTTTATGATAAAAAGAGGGAGGCTCAGTACTCCTTAAGAGCAGGGATAGTGGAAGAAGTTGAACATGTCAATTGAAAAAAAAATATCCATAATCTCATTTATTATAGATAGAGAAGATTATAACCAGGAAGGGTGGAACTAGCATGGTATTAAGATGATCAATCAATATCATGTACAACATAAAACAATACAGTAAAGTAGTATATAAATAATTGTGACCCTTCTGAAAATAAGCTATCATCAAGGAGTTGTCCTGTTAAAAATCATAACGTGAATGATATTAAATCGCTCCAATAGAATCCATAATTCTTGTCCTCATAAAAATAGTGTATTTCATGCAATGAAATGGAATCAGTGAAATGTGGTTGAGATGAACTAGGAATAATCCCACAAGAGGAAGGAAGGGTTGCTCTCGAAAGTACTCCCAAAGTGTTGTTTCTTTGAAGGAAGAACAAAAACACTCAAAAAAGTGTTGTTTCTTGTAGGGAACAATAAAGGAAATACACGCCAAAAAGTAAAAATACACACAAAAAGTTGTTTTTCCTTATAGGGAACAACAAAAAAATGCACGTGAAAAAGTGTTGTTCCCTGTAGGGAACAACAAAAAAATACACAAAAAAAGTGCTGTTCTTTAAAAGGAACAACAACAAAAAATGCATGTGAAAAAGTGTTGTTCCTTAAGAGGAACTGTTGGATACCTATACCAATAGGTTTCATATTTCATGATTGGCAAATTCAAATGCCAAATATGCTCTGCTTTGCTGATACAAAGATCCCATATTTCCATGAAAAGGCAAGGTGTGTACATGCCTTCATGTTTACTAAATTTTGATGGACGGTCCAACAGTCTAATCTGGATCATGCCATGTTTCAATTTTTTGTTGTAGAATAGAGAAAGAAGTCTGTCCAAACTGTTTAATCTTGGCAGACCAATAGTTAGGCAGAGAAACTAAGGTTCCCAACTGCTTAATCTGGGGCCTTGGAAGAAATAAGGGTAGTGCTAAATAGGCAATCAAAAGAAAAAGCCAATGGAAAAGAAAAGGCACCTAAGGGTCTGCAAGTCCAAGTGCACCCTCCAAGAAGAAACAAAAAATGCTAGGAAAGTAGATGGGTAGGTAGATGGGGTTGCAGAAGTGGTATTCCTTTCAAACTGAATCTTGCCGGTCAATATAAGGAAAACAACACAATGGAGCATGTCTAACTTCCTTTTTTCCTTGTTTTTCACTCATTACTAACATCCCTACAACAGTTGTGTTTGTGAAAGAATTCAAGGTTTTATGTTGATTCTGGTTTCCTTTAAGAGCCACATTTCTTGTGTAAAATTCTTTTCATTTTGATCTACTCCCTAAGCTAAGTGGTTTTCAAATAAACTTAGTGATATCACTCCTCA
>APFE031080557.1:33572-68695 GCA_000404065.3 Pinus taeda | reverse complement strand
TTGTCCAAAGCCTAACAGGTGATGTCCGAACTTGGTTCAGGTCACTTCCTATAAATACCATCACAACCCCTGATGAGCTTTACCAAGCCTTTACTAACAGATGGGAGAAAAAGAAAGATCCCCTGCATATACTTGGTGAATATGACATAATCAAGAGAGGTCCTCAAGAGACCGTTCTGGAGTATTGTGCTAGATTCAACAATGTATACAACGCAATACCACAAAACTTAAGACCTCCTCCTGATTTGGCTTTATACAAATTCCCTGATGGATTTGATCCTGACATGGCATATCAGTTGAAAGAAAGAGCACCTGAAACTCTCCAAGATGCCCAAAAGGTTGCTGTCACAGTAGAAGCAAACATAATTTGTAAAAGAAACAGGGCAAGATTGGAAAAAAGAACCATATACAAAGAAGAACCCTCAGCCTTTGATCAAAAAATTGATGCAATACTTAATGGTATGAAAATATTGGGTGATAGAGTGGAATCTGTTGAGAGAAAAGCATCATGGGAAGCACTACAAAACAACCCTAACAGGAATCCAAACTTTAGGAGAAATAAAAACCCAAACGTTGGCAAGGCTAATTCTGATCTAGAGATAAGACCTTCGTTCCAGGAAAACTATGCTGAAACATCCACTTCAGGTGAGCAAGTGGATGACACCCACATCAACCTAATGGGCCTTAATGATCAGCACCAAGTTTACCTAAGTCAAGAAGATCATAAAGATGATGACATTGAACAATTCCAAACCAAGTCAGGTGAGTCTTTTGACTTCAAACAAGGCTATGACACAGCTGTTTATGAAGTTCATAAACAATACAAACTAAGAAGTAGGACTGTAAACATAACACAGCCTGAAAAAGAAAAGGACAGGCTGTAGGCTAAGAGTGCCATAGTCACAGAACCAATTAACACAACTGATTCACTTACAAAGGAGATAATTGTTGAATAAGTTACTGAACAACTTCCTTCAACACAGTAGCCTAATCCAAGTAAAATCCCTCAAGAGATGAATGAAAAACACAAGCCCCAAGATCAAGACAAGGATCAAGAAGAAAACTTACTAAACAAAGAAAAGGTGGTCACCCACAACACTAAGGTTCAATCTGAAAAACCCTTTGACTTGGAAGCTGAAATTGGCAAACTAAAAGTAGCCATCCCTCTTTCAGAATTAGCCAAGCATGACATTTACAAACAAAAAATTAAGAAGTCCCTCCAACTCACTCGAAGCAAAGACAATGTCAATGTGTTGGATGACACCCCATAATTGTTGTTCGGTCCAGAGGTTGATGGAAAAACAACAGGCACAGGGATCTTACCTTTTTATGTTAGTTTGCATATCCATGACAAGATAATACACAATGCAATGTTTGACTCAAGTGCCTCTCATAACCTGATGCCAAAGTCAGTCATGGAAAGGCTGAATCTAGACATTACTAGACCATATAAAGACTTATTCTCTTTTGATTCCAGCCAAGTTAAGTGTTTAGGCTTGATAAAAGACTTGTGTGTATCCCTTGTCTAATATCCAAATAAAACAATCTTAATGGATGTTGTTGTTGCTGATATTCCACCCAAATATGGAATGTTGTTGTCAATATCATGGGGGGCTAAACTTCAAGGTTCCCTACAATTAGACATGTCATATGCTACAATCACAATCTTTGGTCAACCCAAGAGACTATATAGAGAGTCACTCATGAAATACATGGTCAACAGTGAAGAAAAGCCTCTAAACTTCCCCATATATGCTGTCCATTCTGATATAGATTCATATATTCTCTATAATGATAATTCATGTCTTACAAATGATGATGACACCAAGACACTCAAACAAGATCAGGACAAGCTGCAGCTCCAGAAATAGAGCTGATCCAATCAAATGATAAGACTGTTCTAAAAGACAAACTAAATGAAGAACCAGAACTTCAACTCACAATCCCAGACCACAGAGAAGTTATTAAGTCTCCCCTAGAACAAGAGATCCTATGGTTCTTTGAATTTGATGGGTCAGTCAACAAGTTAGGGGCATGAGCTGGAGTTTGGATACACAATAAATAGAACAACCATGCAGAGGGCCGAGCCTATAGACTGAACTTCAGGTGCACTAACAATATGGCTGAGTATGAAACTCTCTTACTAGGCCTCAAGTTAATAAAATCCCTACAAGCCATAAAAGTTTCAATCCTGGGAGACTCAGACCTAGTTATCCAACAAGTAAAAGGTAATTTTGTCACCAATGACAAAAGACCGAGGTCTTATAGGTCTGCTGATGCTGAATTACTAAATTCCTTCACTGAATTTCAAATTGCCAAAATTCCTAGAGCCCAAAATCTTCATGCTCATAGTTTGGCAACATTTGCAACTACCTGTAAGCTACCTTTTGAGCCCCACCACTGTTTTACAACCGAGATAAAACACAGACCATCTTCCCCAAACAATGTCAAGGACTGGTAGGTGTTTGATGATGATACACAAATAAACAATTTCTTGACTTTACAGGAAGACTTTTCAGGTCTAAACATTGACACTGAAGGAGCAAGTCAATCACAAATACCTGAAAGAGCAAGTCAATCACAAATACTTCAAAGAGCAAGTCAATCACAAATATAGAGCAAACACAATAACAAAGCGATATCACCCAAAACAGCTAATCAAATGCTACATCCCATAATCTTCAACAAAGACAACATACAAGAAATCCAACAAATTAGTTGTGAGGAGACAGTTGATGATGAAACTAAAGTTATACAATTGAAGGACAATTTTCTTCCAACAGGCTTAGCTCCTTTAGAAGACATTTTTGACTCCAATGATGTTCCCAGCAAACCAAAATTGCAACCCCTCAACACTGCGATAGAAGAATGTAACATTGGGACTATCAAACAACCCAAAATCATAAAACTGTCTGCTGCATTACCCCCTGACCAAAAGCCTAAATACATTGACCTCTTCAAAGAGTTCCAGGATGACTTTGCATGGAGTTATGAGGATTTAAAATCCTATGACACCTCTGTAATACAACACACTATCCCACTCAAGCCAGATCAAAAACCCTTTAAGCAAAAATTAAGGAGAATCAATCCTATGCTCCTCCCAGCAATGGAACAAGAGGTACAAAAATTGTTTAAGGCAGGCATTATAGCACCGATCAGATTCTCTGATTGGATTTCAAACTTAGTCCCTACAAGAAAGAAAAGTGGTGAAATAAGGCTCTGTGTTGATCTAAGGAACCTGAATCAAGTATCCTTGAAAGATAATTACCCCTTACTCAAGATGGATCACATCCTGCAGAGAGTAGTGGGGGCCTCAAGAATTTCCTTACTTGATGGATTCTCAGGCTTCAACCAGATCTTAGTTCATCCTGATGATCAGGACAAAACATCATTTACAACCCCATGGGGAACCTTCAAATATGTTAAAATGCCTTTTGGGTTGAAGAATGCAGGGGCTACATTCCAAAGAGCAATGGATATTGCTTTTGCCAAAGAGATTCATGACTTTCTTGTCATTTATTTAGATGACCTCACACCTTTCTCCAAATCTGACCAAGAACATTTGAAACATCTAAGGCAGATATTCATAACTTGTAGGAAATATGGAATTTCCTTAAATCCTAAGAAATCCCTGTTTGGTTTGGAGGAAGGTAAACTCTTGGGGCACATCATTTCCAAAGATGGCATTAGGATTGACCCAGACAGAATCCAGGCCATCTTACAAATGCCTCATCCAAGAAATATAAAGGAATTACAAGCCTTTCTGGGTAAAATCAACTTTCTAAGGAGATTTATCCCAAACCTGGCCGAACTAAGCAGATTACTCAATAACATGCTTAAAATGGATTCAAAAGTAAAATGGACAGTAGAAGCAAATCAAGCTTTTGAAGGTATGAAGTTTGCCCTCACTCAAACCCCAGTCTTAACCAACCCTCAATTTGATAGGGAATTTATCATATTTTCCTTTGCTTCCCAACACACAATTGCTGCAGTTTTATTACAGAAAGATGACCAAGGAAATGAGAAACCCATTGCTTTCTTTAGTAAAGCTCTTAGAGATGCACCCCTCAAGTACCAGATCATGGAAAAGCAAGCATATGCTTTGGTCAAAGCTATTAAGGACTTTAGGATCTACATCCTATACTCCCATGTGATAGCCTATGTACCAAGCCCAATTGTTAAAGACATACTTACTCAAGAGAACCTAGAGGGCAGAAGAGGTAAATGGATTGCAAACATTCTAGAATTTGATATTGAAATAAAACCTACAAAACTGATAAAAGGGTAGGGTTTGGCCAAATTAATGTCTGAAACAAATTTCCAAGCCTTGGACATCAACCAACTGGACAGCGAACCGGAGCTGGCGACTCCAAAGATCAATGTAGCCTTTGAACAATCCCCCTAGTATTCTGATATCTGTTATGTGTTACAAAACCTGTGTGCTCCCCCAGGGCTGTCCAGAACTAAATGTAGGTTCCTAAAAATGAAAGCTTCAAAATATTGTGTTATGGATGGCAATCTGCTTTGGAAAAACCATGAGGGTATCTTATTAAACTACTTGATTGAAAATGAGACTAACAAAATCATGGAAGAATTTCATGCAGGTGATTGTGGTGGACATTTGTATTGGAAGTCCACTGTGGATAAGATACTAAGAGCTGGTTACTATTGGCCTACTGTTTTCTCTGATAACAAGAAATTTACCACTTCATGTCATAAATGTCAAGTGTTTGAGGGAAAGAGAAAGTTACTGTCACTTCCTTTAAGGCCTATTGCAACAGAGCGACCATTTCAGCAATGGGGCTTGGATTTCATTGGAGAAATTAATCCCTCATCTTTAGGCCAACATAGATGGATTCTAACAGCTACAGACTACTTCACTAAATGGATTGAGGCAATCCCATGCAGACAAGCAAATGACTCCACTATCATTCAGTTTCTAGAGACCAATATCCTTGCTAGATTTGGATGTCCTGATAAGATAATAACAGACAATGTTGTTGCTTTTAGATCTAAGAAGATGGTCAGCTTCTGCCACAAATTCCACATTACTTTGGGCCATTCCACTGCATATTATCCCCAAGGAAATGGCCTTGCAGAATCATCAAATAAAAGCCTTGTAAACATGATAAAGAAGGTATTGGAAGAGAACAAAAAGAATTGGCATAAGAAACTTGTCAATGCCTTTTGGGCAGATAGACTAACAACCAAGAGATCAATTGGGGTCAGCCCATATGAGTTAGTCTATGGATTAGAAGCCAAATTTCCTTCATCACTCGGGATCCCTGTTATGAAACTACTCCAAGAAAGTCAAGCTGAGCCTAATGATATGCAAAGGAGGGTGAATCAAATTATATGTTTACAGCAAACTAGAGACCAAGTGTATAACAGAGTTCAAATCTTACAGGAGAAGCTGAAGAAAGCTTTTGACAGAAGGACTAAGGCTGGAGGATTTCAACATGGGTGACAAAGTTCTCAAGTGGGATTCAAGAAGAGAAAATAAAGGAAAACATAGAAAATTTGATCCCCTTTGGAGAGGACCATTTATCATCCAAGCAGTACAAGGAAACAACACTTACTTTCTTAAAAATCTTGATGAAACTGATTTGGATGAAGGTCCTGTGAATGGCAGGATGTTGAAGCACTATTTTGACTACCTTCCATGAATGTAGCATGGCTGTCCCTTGTACATAATTTACTATGTATAGTGTTCTCTTTAAGCATGTGAAAAACTTAGTTTCAAGGATCTTGCAGAAGCAGGGAAAGGGCTGCAGTTCAGCAAGTTCTATAAATATGACAGCTTACAATTTTGAGCTTTCAAGGAACAAAAACTCCAAGTTTTGAAAGAATAGTCAAAGAGCCAAGGCATGCTGACCTGCTGTTCTTGGTCTTTCAAGAAGAAAAACCATCCCCATGTGGAGCCACTGTTGGATACCTATACCAATAGGTTTCATATTTCATGATTGGCAAATTCAAATGTCAAATATGCTCTGCTTTGCTGATACAAATATCCCATATTTCCATGACAAGGCAAGGTGTGTACATGCCTTCATGTTTACTAAATTTTGATGGACGGTCCAACAGTCTAATCTGGATCATGCCATGTTTCAATTTTTTGTTGTAGAATAGAGAAAGAAGTCTGTCCAAACTGTTTAATCTTGGCAGACCAATAGTTAGGCAGAGAAACTAAGGTTCCCAACTGCTTAATCTGGGGCCTTGGAAGAAATAAGGGTAGTGCTAAATAGGCAATCAAAAGAAAAAGCCAATGGAAAAGAAAAGGTACCTAAGGGTCTGCAAGTCCAAGTGCACCCTCCAAGAAGAAACAAAAAATGCTAGGCAAGTAGATGGGTAGGTAGATGGGGTTGTAAAAGTGGTATTCCTTTCAAACTGAATCTTGCTGGTAAATATAAGGAAAACAACACAATGGAGCATGTCTAACTTCCTTTTTTCCTTGTTTTTCACTCATTACTAACATCCCTACACCTAGTTGTGTTTGTGAAAGAATTCAAGGTTTTATGTTGGTTCTGGTTTCCTTTAAGAGCCACATTTCTTGTGCAAAATTATTTTCATTTTGATCTACTCCCTAAGCTAAGTGGTTTTCAAATAAACTTAGTGATATCACTCTTCATTCACCTCTTCCCCCCATATTAACTCCTAACTTCTATTATCTAAATTCCCGATGTCACCCTTTCCCTACTATTATAACACCATGGTGTATAAACCCCAAGCATTCTATAAATATCGCCCCCTTGGCATTATAGCCATATGTTCACTACTAGGGAATCAAATTGACATCTGATCAGTTTGAGAACCCAAGCATTACCTCTTTTCCTCCTTCAGAATTCATTTACCCATTCAACCCGTCATTTGCTTAAAAAACCTTGTAAAAACCCATTTTCACCCCTAACCCGCTCAAATGGCAAAAATACATTGAAAAACCTACTTTTTCGACTTATCCTAAGTTTTGGAGCTATGTGTGACTTTATAAAGAAATACACTGAAAAACCATACAAATTCGCAAATATTCCAATGTCCTGCCGGGCACAAATCCCATAAAAAATACATTTTTTATTGCCCACCCGACGCCGTATCGTCCGGGCAAGTCATCGACCCTTCGACCGTCCGAGCGGGCGCTTTTCATCCAACAGCTCACATGGATATCGGACCGGCCCCGACGTCCGAAAGATAGCTTCCGATATCTGTCAGAGGGTGACGTCAAGCCTCGGCCACGCGTCACCCCCACAGCGTATTGGAGCCCCCTCTAACAACTCCACTTCCGTATCAAAAGCGGTGCGATATCATACCGCCTGCGGTTTCCGGTTTTCGCCAACCCACCTGCCAACGTCACTACCAGCATCACCGCTACGCCATCGCCGCGTCCGCGCCCCCGTCTGCCATTGCTCCACCTGTTCACCACCTCACCATCCCCGTGGACCACTCATAAGCTGCCACGTCACCTGATGACGTCATGCTGACATCATCCGACCCTAACCCCACCCGATGACGTCATGCTGACGTCATCCGAAAAAGGTACCAATGTTCCAAAAAATCCATAGTTTGGCCAATTTTTCGCGTTTTTTGAACTTTTTGCAAAAACTTCTGTATTGTCTTCTGCATGTATTTTACATCTAAGCTCACGCCAACCTGCTGAATTCAACCTGGAGACCATCGGCGTGCCAACCCACCTGCATTTGTGACCTGGACTGTCAGTTTACTAGGTATTTATCCCTGTGAATCCTCTCTGTTCCTGGTTTTGTCTGCAAATAGCCGAAATTAACTTAAAACA
Source organism: Pinus taeda (assembly GCA_000404065.3). Taxonomy (NCBI): domain Eukaryota; kingdom Viridiplantae; phylum Streptophyta; class Pinopsida; order Pinales; family Pinaceae; genus Pinus; species Pinus taeda. The sequence goes on along the minus strand of APFE031080557.1, from coordinate 60,909 downwards.
CAAGAAAAACATATAATTCACCGGAAAATCCGCTGTTCCTACTTCACATTTGAAGTTATAAAGACGAAATTCACTAGCTAAGCCTTGTTTACCAAAGCTTTCTCATAACCTGCATTCTATTCGCACAGTCGTGAACAGGGAACCCGAACCTACACCTAAATTACTGAGAAAGAGTCTGTTAAAGACAAGCATTTACCTCTTCTAGTGTTTTATGTAGTATTTCAATTGCTACAATTTACCCTTTGTCCTCTGTTTCTAAAGAAATCACCTCTCCTTCCAAGAAATGCTCTTGTCTGTTACTCTGCACAGTAACACTAATTCACCTATCAATAGAGTTTTTAAGTAACTATGGATACACCAGTAGCACCTGTGGCCCTCAATATTGCCCCTTTGAATGCCCCTCAGAGAGAATTGGAGTGGCAGGCTTTAGCAGATTTGGATTATCAAATCTCAGAGGAATTTCTAATAAAGAGCAAGTTCCACATCCACCTGCTAAATGAATTAAAGGCCAAACATGAGACTAGAACAGATGTATTGGGCATTTGGGATTCCTTCCTCCCAATCTTCAAGCTTCCTCAGGTCAATCGATTTCCTGACCTAATTCACCTATGTGCTGAAGGTTATGATCCTACTCAGAGAGTTGTGCTTGACCCTTCAGGCTCAGTTGTTTTCTACATTACCCCTAACGCCATAAGAGAGATGTTGCAATTCAAGACTGAGAAGAAATTGGTTCCCCTATCTTTGTTTGATCTGATAAATCAAGGAGCTAAGATGGCAGATGCTCATATCACCAAGCTGAACCAATTGTATATTAAATCCGATACTGTGCAATACCCTCCCATTTTGCATGTTTACCTCAACCCATTGGGAAGGGACCTTGCAGATATGATCAGTCCCATTCTGGGTTATAACTCAATTGAATATCTTGATGAAACTGTACTGGTAATGATGCTCATGTTTTCCCCTCGCAAAACTCCAATCTGCTATGACTATGCCACCTACATATCAGACAAAATGCATGAGCAATTGATGAACCTATCAAGGGAAAGTGTGTTCAGATACTCCTCCTACATCTACCACTTGATTTTATACTATCAACATGAGAAATTTTTTCTTTTTATAGAAAGAGTGGATGCACAAGGAATCCAGGGTCGTAGTTATGGGACCTTAGTTTTTCACTACAGAGCCTATTCTCCATACATTACTGTGAGTTTATAGACCTTTCATCCACCCAGCCATGTCTCGTTCCTGAGCTCACTCCTCCAAGACAACGATGAGATGCAGAGGATCCTTCAGTTGTCCAAGGTATACAACATTGGGGATTGGTATTTTTACCAAAACCACACCGTTATTAGAATATATGGTTGTGAGTTACCCCCATATAGACTGCCCAAATATGTGCCCATGAGGTTGTTTTCCCTTGAATAATTCAGGCAGTTTGGGAATTCTGATGTGAAGAAATTTTCAGGCAAAGGCAAGAAAGCACAACTGAAGGTAAAAAACCAATTGGGCCACTTTGTTTTAAACAAAAGGGAGGAAGGCTGGCAAGAGGCAGACAGAATGCTAGAAGGCCTTGGCCTAAAGACCATTTTCCTCTGGAAACCTTATGACCCCAATCACTTCATAACCTTAAGAAGGGTCAAATATAGGCTATCCAGTTATGACCATGTAGTTGCCTCACATAGAACAATATGCAAATCAAACAAAATGGAAGAGAGGCACCTTAGAGGAACCTGTCACACAAGAAGAGTTAAATGAAAGAGCAAGAAGAAATCTCCTTAAGATGGCTGACTTAGAACTTCCTGCACAGGTATTCGCTCTTACAAGCACTCAAGTGGGAGCAGCTGCCTCATCCTCCACAACACATCAAAAGGCAGTCAAAGCTATAGATCAAGCCTCTAGCAAAGGCAAGGAGAAAGAAATAGAGCTAGAGCAACCACTTCAGGAAGAACAGGTACAACAAGAAAAGGTACAATAACAACAACAGGTACAACAGCAAGAAAAGGAGCAGCCAGTGCAAGAAGAGCAAACAACAGAGGCCCCAATGGTCACTGAGCAGCAGCCAGCACAAATGGTGCCTCCTAGGCAAGAAACAAGAGCTGAAGCTTCAGTCCTCCAAACCCCACAAAAGGAGGATATAAGCAGGAAAAGGGACAGAGAGACTCCCCTCACAACATCAACAACTCAAGGGGAAAAGAGGCAATGATTGAACCCTTTTTCAGAAGAAGAAATGCCAATAGGGCAATCTTTGGGCATGGGCCCACCTAGCATGGTGGCCTCAGCAAGTTCCTTCCAGCGGGAATAAGAGAGGGCAGCAGGAGGAGAAGTTAGCTCCTCAAGCCAACAAAAAGGAGGTGAACAGAGCATCAAGCAGCAGTTCAAGGACATAAAGAAGAGGAATGAGCCCATAAGGTTACAATTATATAATCATTTGTTGAAAATGGCTCCCACCAACCAGCAAAGACTTATGTCTGCTTATGATGTCCATGAGGGTAAGATGATTATGAGCCATTTCATGCCAGCCGTGCAGCAGCCACAGTCAGCTGTAGATTACATCAGGACCAACCTTGAGGTCCTTGCCAAGGACATCCACCTGATGGATCAGATTGAATTACACAAGAAAATGGGTGAGATGGTATATGCCTCCTTGGCAGACAAAACATTGGTGAACTACAGGCTAGAAAATAGCCTAAATAATACAACTGCACAACTTGAGTTGGAAAGAGCATCCTCTCAAGCGAAGGAAAATAGGATCAAAGCTTTGGAGGACATCATAATAGAGCTTGGGCATGATCCTAAGGATGTGAAAGCAGTACAAGAGTTGTTGAAACTAAGGGATGCAGATATGGCAGCATTAAGGAAAATGATCAAGATCCTAGCAACTCTTCATCCCCAAACTAAAGAAGTTGCCCAGCTGAGACATGACAAGGATGCAGCAGCTATGCTAGTATCACTATATAAACATCTCATCCAAACACAAGGAAAGTTGGAGGAATCAGAGGCTACACTTCAGCCAGCATTGCAACAGAAAGAGGTAGGCCGAACTTCTCAGCCCCCTCTAGAAACAATCAATCTGGAAGAAGCTCCTCAAACCACTGCCCCTCCTATTCAGCAGACAGATCAAGTAGCACCCTCTACTTCAACACCAACAACAGAGCAGGCTGAAAGCCTTGATGTGCAGAAGCTCATGAATGAAATTCAGGTCTTGGAGGCCCAAATGTCAGAGTTGAATCAAGCCAAAGAAACTTTGGCTAAGATCAATGAAAAATATGATAAATCCAAGCAAAATGTGGCTGAGAGAGAAAGAGATGTAAAGGTTCTCAAAAGGAGGATAAGTGAGCTAGAAAAGAGCTCACACTTGATAAAGTAACAACTGAGCTCAAGAGAGTCCTATGGGCCAATATTGGCCAATCCATCATAGACCAGTGGGAATACATTGAGGCTATTCATGAGCAAATGGGGCTCATTGGAAAAGCACACGGGAAATCCAAAGGGCAAGGGCATCTCTAGGTAGCATGCCTGAGGCTGCCACCAGAATGATAAATGTGCTTAATTATAGGACAAGTTCTCAGCTGATCAAAATGGGAATTTCTAACAGGACTGAGACCATTTCAATGGTCAAAAGGGTCCTGACACTAAGAAACCTGGTACAGACATTAGAGAGAAGAAGCCAGGATATGCAGACAGACATTAATAAATTCATGGACGAATTTATAGCATTGCAGAACAGAGGTCTTCCTAGCTTAATGGGCACCTCAGGAAGACTACTTTCCCATGAAAATTATGCCAAGAGGGTTAACACATTTGCTGCTAATCAGATTGCAGAAAAGGCCAGCACATCAGCAGAAACAAGGCCAGCATCAGGACAGACCCTTTTCAATAGGGTGGAGAGCTTATTCTTTATTATGAATGAAATTACTCACTTGTTTGATGAGCCTCCCAATTTTTATAAATATACAGAGGCGGATGAGACCATAGAGGCAATTTTAAGACATCAATTGCCCACACAGGAAGTCTGGAATGGATTAATACAATTACTACTAAAACAGAGCCAGTAATCAAGTTTTTCTTCATTGAAATATATAAGTTGTCATGCACAGGAAAATTTTGATATATCAGCATGTATGGAGAAAAGTGGTTTAGCCAACTCAGCGAAACCATTCGGCCACCACAGCAGCACTGACAGTCACAGGTGACAGGGCCGAAAAGCTACAGGAGGACAGAGCTGCAAAGACATGTCATTCAGCAGTTATAACAAAGCGTTCAACCGACTCAGTGACCTCCAAAGGTCGAGATCTTCTGACAGAATTAAAGAGCATTTATGTTGTATTAAAAGCTGCAATAACTTCTTATCTATTTCCTGTACGAGTTGATGAAGATATTTATTTCTCAGATGACTCAATGCCTGAGATATTTTGTATGAAACATTTCTATATATTCCCCCTGGCATGAGTTTGCAGGGGTTGGATGTTGTCGATATCTTTTCTATAGTTCTCTTACTGTAAATTCTCAAAGAAGTAATACAAAGGCGGTGGAATTTCCAAAGCTCTGTGTTGTTTGATGCATTGTGGTGTTTAACCGAAAGTTACAGGATTCCTGTGTATTTCATGGCACAATAAGTTTTCCCTACAACTCTTTGTTATGTGTTTTTTTGTCTTTCATATCTCTTTCATGCTTCTGTGCTTTACAGTTAATGGCAAGGAAAAATAATAGTTCCAGGACTTAATCACAGATTACCCTGAACTCGATCTAAGCTATTATAAGTGTTTTCTTCAGTTATAGTAATAAAGGTGTAATTCTTAATTGCTACCCCTTCATGCTATATCTTCACAGTGATTATTGTTTCAGGAATTCAAGTTTTCTCCTGAGGAATATATCTCTTTCTCACACCCCAGCTTAGTGGAAAATTCTTAATTTCTTTTCACTGGTTGTTTACATTTCACCATCATAATTTCAAGTTTGCTTTATGAAGTATTTAAATGGCCCTGTAATTCCAACTACTCAAACTCAAGATTTCAACAACCAGTAGCCACAGACTCCATTGCCCAATGGACTAACACTATCTGCAGATTTCCACTTTAGGTACAGAAAGACATCCTTCCAACCAAACATAAACCAAAACCTTTACTTCATAACTAGCCTAAAAAATATCCACAGAACAGAGACAAACCTTAAAGAGAGAGCCCTCTCTAATTACAGTTGGGCTAGAAGCTGTAATCCAAAGATTGATTAGTGGTTACCCCGGTCGTATTCCCTTGGGATTCAAAGGGAACAACCTGGGTGTTAACAGGAACAACAAAAAATGCGAAAATGCTGCTCCTTTGAAAGGAATAGCAAAAATGCGAAAATGATGTTCTTTCGAAAAAGAACAACAAAAATGTAGAAGTGTTGTTCCTTCAGAAAGGAACAACAAAAATGCAGAAGTGCAGAAGTGTTGTTCCTTCAAAAAGGAATAGCAAAAATGCAGAAGCATTGTTCCATTGGAAAGGAACAACAAAAATGCGAAAGTGTAGAAGTGTTGTTCCTTCGAAAAGGAACAACAAAAATGCAAAAATATTGTTCCTTAAGGAAAGGGACAACGAAAATGTAGAAGTGTTGTTCCTTGCTGGAAAGGAACAAAAAAAATGTAGAAGTGTTGTTTCTTTGAAAAGGAACAACAAAAATACAAAAGTTGCAGAAGTGTTATTCCTTCAGAAAGGAACAACAAAAATGCGAAGTGATGTTCCTTCGGAAAGGAACAACAAAAATGAGAAAGTGCATAAGTGTTGTTCCTTCAGAAAATAACAACAAAAATGCGAAGTGTTGTTCCTTCGGAAAGGAACAACAAAAATGCAGAAGTGTTGTTCCTTCGAAAAGTAACAACAAAAATGCAAAAGTGCAGAACTGTTGTTCATTCGGAAAGGAACAACAAAAATGTGGGAGTGATGTTCCTTTGGAAAGGAATAGTAAAAATGCAGAAGTGCAGAAGTGTTGTTCTTTTAGAAATGAATAGCAAAAATGCACAATCATAAGATGCCGACACGCAAAAGAACGATATAGTTGTTCACTGCATTGATGTTGAGGATGGGTCACAATTTGAAGGAAGCAACACCTGAAACACAAAAATATAAGAGAAATCAAAAAAGAAATAACATTTTATTTAAAGAAAGTATGTAAATAAATAAATTAAGTTACAACAGCTATGATATTATGTAAAAAAAAATGATCTCTTTGAAAAATGTTTTGGCAGCAGTGACAAGACATGAATCTTCAAATGGAAATCAATTCTTCATTTCTTCTATTGTGAATCCATTGGGTAATGAGTTCGATGAAAGTCCCTTGTTTCATTAAAATTTCTTTCAAGAATCACTCATCCATAAATTGGCCTTCTTTTTCTCCTAGGACCGGCAAAAACAACGAGTGTCTACCTGCAATAAAACATTAAATCATGGAGAAAGAGAGGTGATCAAGCTCCCCTAATCCAAGAATTATGCAAGAAAACAACAAGTAGTTACTACGTATAACAATTCCATTGAGAAAATAACAAAGTAAAATTTATTTGCCACCTGCGAGAGAGTAGTGGTTGACCATACTAACCAGCAGTGTTTTAAAAACAACTTCTTTGTTTTTCATCCAAAATGAGTGATTCCAAAGCCAGATGAGAGCTAATTCAAAGATCTATTTCCAATAGAAACAGGTTTTAAAAATTCAGTGATATGATATGTCAATTTTAGTTAGAACAACCTGCATAACAGAGTCATTTTTTATTTCCCCACTTAGAACAACAGTGAATGTTTTAAGCATAGATTCTTCATTTGATGTCAGATTCGAATGATTCAAATTGGAAATAAAATTATATTCATTTATTTATCTCCAATAGAAATAGGTTTTGAATAATTGATAGGTCAAATACTCTAAGGAACATCTGGAAAGACAGAGTTTTAAGGGTGCTGATTTACGATAAACAATCATTATTTTGATCATAACTTCCCCATACGATATAAAAAATGAGTGATTCCAATTGAATTGTAAACTATATTCATATGGGAATCTACCGTAGAAACAGGTTTTAAAAATATGGTCATTAAGGCCTCCAAAACCTGGCTATCCCAACTCTGTTCCTGAGCTACCCGTTAGACACCCTGTCAATGTTTTGGTTTTAACCTTTTCATTTCAAATCCAAATTGAGTAATTCAAATTGGGTTGGAAATTAAACATTAATGGATACCTATGATACAAAAAAGGTTTTAAAAATATAGTCATTTAGGCCTTCAAAAAGTGACTGTCCCAACTCAGTACCTGAGCTTCCTGTTAGGCACCTTGTCAATGTTTTGGTTCTAACGTTTTCGTTTCAAATCCAAATTGAGTGATTCAAATTGGGTTGGAAAGTAGGCATCAAGGGCTACTTATTATAGAAACATTTTTTTAAAATACTCCCTTTTGGTCCCTCAAAAAATGACTGTCTCGATTGTGTGTTCAGAAATTTCATAAAGCCCACAAGCCAAAAAAATATGATATTCAAGCATTTTTTCCAAATTGGTGATAAAAATGAATATGAGTATTTGTAGAATTATTATTTCCATTATAATTCATCTACATACACAAATAAATTAAAAAAAATTATCACTGATGTTGATTTCCATAGCATGTTGCAACAAAAATCAACTAGTTTTACATTAAAACAAAATGTATTTATTTATGTCTTTTTTATTATTTTATTTTCTACATTAACCTATTTTGATTTGAAAAATGAATATGATTACGTATAAGAGTACTTCCATTGGAACCATTTTCGAAATAAGACTTCAAGTATGTACACACCCAAAGTTGAAAAATGCATATTAATGAATATTAGGGTATGAGAAGCTAACTCCCATTGAAAAGATGTTGTCAAAAATGGTTGAAGTATAGAGTGATGCTGCAAACAAGTGATGGATTGAAACCAATCTTCAATATATTCTTTCCTTTCTTGACTTCCCATAGCCAACATATCATGAAGTTCTTGAGCTTTTAAAATGGCTTGTTGATGCAAATTAGAAGAAACCTCATTTTTTTCCATAACTTCTACAATTTTTTAATTTGAAACATTTTGAATCTCATTGTATGTTTTCTCCAATGTTCATGTGAGATAGAATGGGTGGGAAGGGTGGATAAATTTTGCAGTTTTATATTGTAAGTATGTTTTACTGGTTTATTATGGTGAGGGTGTGGAATGAGTTGAGCAATAAATTGTGTACAGAATGGAGCATTTTGATGATGTAGTTGATTGGGTTGTGTGGATGGTTTTGATGGGCAAGCAAGATGTTGTGAAAGAGCTAGTGAAGAATATGGAAAATGTGTTTGTGCCACAAGATGAGGGAGATTAGTCATGTAATATTAAGGTGAACCATGCCAAACTTGTAGACAAGATTGGTGGTGGTTATATTGCAATTGACATGGTTGCCCTAGCACATTAGTATTCCATAACGGATTATGCAAGTAAGAGAGTGAAGAATAAGTGTTTTGAACCATACATGTAGGCCATGATTTCCGTGGTTTTGACCTTGTTGCAGCTTCCTCATCTCTTTGATATGCTACTTCCATCCTAAATAAGGAAGAACAACTATTTATGGGATGCTCCTTTTGGTCATGAGGGCAAAACACTTCATCAAATTCTTGATTTTTCTGAACCTGCAAAGCACCAAATTTTTAACTTAGAGAGATAATAAAATCAACTTTAAAATTTTCCAATAAAGCATTGATTTCAGCTCTTAAATCTCTTGTTCTTGTAGCAAATTTGGAAAAGAAAGAACAAACGTCTCTAGAATTCTTACCAGCCTTGGAGATTCCTATTGAGTACCTTATGCACAATTCACAAACATTATCATATGATAACTAAAAAACATCACCTTTTCTTATTAGATTTAAGAGTTTTAAAAATTCATCTTTGATTCCTTTAAGTAGAACTGTTTTTAAGATCTCTTTTTCCAGATTCTTATGTTTTGATTTTTGAAGGTTGTAATTAAATCAATCTACATAGTCCTCCAAGCCTTCATCTTCCCCTTGTATCATATTGAAAATATATTCATTGGCATTGCAATAGTCTTGGTACTTCTTCAAGAATATGTTCTTCATGTCCTCCCATGTTTGGATGCAGTTTCCACCTAGGCTCATGAACCATTGAAGAGATGCTCCTTTTAGAGTAAGAGGAAACACTTCCAACTTTTGATCATTAGTACAATAATCATATCCTCTACAAAGTATTTCGGACTCAAATAAGAATGTATCTGAGTCTTCATTTGTCAAACCATGAAAATTTGGTAGAGAAGATGGGGGAATTATGTGCATTTATGTCACTCCTCCTAGATCTTTGATAGGGAATTCAAATGTAAAAATGTGAGCCATTTCTTACCATAATAGAAGATGTTTTTTCATGTGTTTCTTTGAGGCTCCTTCTTCAAATTTTCCTGTCAATTGGTTAGTGAAATGGGTGGTGCTTACATCACCACTTGAGTGAAATTATGAGATTTGTTTTTAAAATTTTCTATTTTTTATTTTTTTATTTTTAAGTCATTCACACAGAAATTCAAACATTTATTTCTACCCTAAGTTCTTTAACAATCCTGCTAGAAAGCGGGCAGGGGAGCAGGGCTTTTACATGCTCATGTACGTAGGTTCTTACCTTCCATTTTTAATACCCAATTCTATCTTAATAGGCACTCATCAGATGCATACTACTCCTTATAAATGGATAGACTCTCCCCGACAACGACACCAAAATGTTGAGTGATAAAAGGTGTATTTTAAACTCCTAATTATCTTCACATTAAGTGTCAACTCAGGGACAATTTTTTCTTTCAGGAGTGTACTCAATCTGAGGCGGCTATTTACTCAAGAGTAATGTTTTGCAGTATAGTGCTTAAAAATGCAAAGATAAATGAATGATAGAAACAAAATCTAATCGGAACAGCAAGAAACTGAAATGTTCTGAACTAAATCATTCACTCAAACAACCATCAGTCGAGGACTCAATAATGATAACTCTCTCCCCTATAAAATGATGCAAATGAAAGTCAATCATAGGCAAGATCTCTAATTTTAGAACTTAGATAGCTCTAGTCGATGCTCTTTACAGTTGTTGATCTTTCAATTGGCACTAAAGCAAATAACTGGAAATGGAAATTCAATCAATAATGCTGCTAGTAGAAATGGAACAAACACACTTGCTGTAATAACATTTAAAGATGAAAAATTGAACAACAAATTTTCGTCTAACATAAATGAATTATTAATGGAAAGAAATAGTAATTATAAATTATTAGAATTAAATAGCAATCTTAAATATAAATAAACAATGTGGCTACTTAAATAGAAATATACAATAACTGTAAATGTAACTGAATCAGCAGTCTTAATCTAGCAGAATGAACAACAATCGCAGTTATAAGTGAACAACGATCATAGCTATAAATGAAAAACAAAATTTGAAATGGACAACAAAATATTATATCAGAATTAACAACATGACATTTTAAGTTGTAAAAAATAATCTTGTTATCAACGCAATCCAATCACGATTTTGATATAATAGGGTGATTCATCGAAATGTTCAGAAACAGAAGATTACTAAATAAAACAAATTAAAGAAATGAGAAGGAAATCAAACCGTCACACGGAACCGTAAGTTAATGGTACAAATAGCTAGTGGATCCACCAAGGCCGGGCTCTTAGCCTTCGGGGATGCACTGCTCTGATTACTCCAAGAGATGCGAGGGACTGCAACTATTTTTATATATTAATCATTGCATAAACATTATAGTAGTTTCATTCTCTGCTTCAACAATGAGAGTCAACAATAACAGTTACAATTTGTCCATAGTAATTATCCCATTCCTCCTATCCTACCCTATCTATCTCTAATCTAACAATCCATCTAATTCTCTTTCTAATCATCCATCATGAATCATGAATCTTGAATCCCCTTCTCTGTTCTCTGTTCTGATTTAAATACACAAAGAGAAAAGAGAAGTTACAACCGTGATGATTACAAAATGATTCTCATTATGAAATTGGATTTTTCTCATCAAATTGATAAGAAAGATCATATATGAAATATCTTTCCATCAATAATTCAACAAGAATAGGTCGAATTTGGCATTGCAACTGGGATAATTTGGAAATGGCCACATAGCAAATCTGAGAAAAACTTCTTTAGAGAACCTTCTATTTATCTTAGTACGGGCTGAATTTGAGAAAGATGCTCATTATAGAATGAATTTGGTTTGTTCTGGAACAAACCCATGTTTCAAATTTTCTAGATTTTTCTCCATTTTCCCAAAACGCTCAATTCAAAATCCTCACGTCTTATTCCAGCCAATTTCTGAGTTGGCATATTTAATGATCAAATCTTCAATATGGAAAATATCTTGGAGGCTAAAAAAGGTGAGTAATGTTACAACCAATTTATTAATAAACCATAATTGATAAAATCATGCATAATCATCAATTTATTAAAAATAAAGGAGAATAAATATTATTCTTCCATAAGAGCATAAATCATTATAAGATGGAATTATGTGATAAACCATGATAAATGACATGATAAAGAAGAGTAGAAATGGGTGGAATAGGCGTTCAAAAGTGATATTAATAATGACATATTAATGGCCCGACAATGCCATCTCATGATCCTGCATTAAGTGTGGTTGCCGGGACCAATGACTTAACTAAATTGATATTAATTCCCAAAACATCATCATTTCTCTATTAATTGTTGTAACATTCTCTGATACTGTTTTAAATTATGGAAGTATAATACAATTGCATACAAGCAAACTAGTTATAGGTAAAACCACCATGGGAGGAAGAGATATCAGGAATGAACCACCAGCACTTCTGGTATTGGATCAAGCTCGTGCAATTCTCAAGCGTGCAGGATGGCTACAATATCTGAATAGGTTGTAGGATTTTCATGAGGAGCAGACATTGGAATTTCTGCAAAATTGCAACACCACAGTCAAAGGTAGAAGTATAATAGTTTCTGAAGTGGTCACAGCCAAAGTCACTAGATTTTCAACTAAAGGAACCAAATGGATAGAAAAACATGTCCTTGTACATAATGCAATTGAAGTATTCTAGAATCTAGGAGAGCAAATAGTGTGAACAAGAAAGGATCCATCCTTCAAAGTTAAGGCAATCATGGCAAGAATTGGTCATCATCATGCAAAGATACATTACCTGCAATGGTCGACACGATGTGGTAAATCCCTGCCAACTAAAACTTCTAGTGATTTTAAAAAAGAAAATTTCATTTAATTTGTCGTTTTATTTGAATTCCCTATTACTTGACATCGCTTGTCGAGTTAGGAAAGCTAAGGACCCACACAAAGTAATCAATCATCATCGATTGATTAAATTGATTATTATGAGTGGATTGGTCTAACAGCAATTAACTTGGGACAATGTTGTAAATCCTACTTTGGCTCCACCCTTAGAAAATAGAGTAACAGAGAAACAAGGGCCAAGAACCCCAGGTCAGAGAAGGACACTGAAAATAAAGAATTCCTCCATGCCCTTGAACCCAACAAAATATAGGTGCTCCATGCAAGTGAGAGCCTAGCGATGTATACCAATTCAAGCAGATGAGGCTGGACCATCCCACACACAGCCTGCAAGTTTGCAAAATTACTCGTTCAAAGACTATGAGGAGGAAATGGCTCGAGTATTGGAAAACATGGGAATATTGGGAGAAGGTAAAGAACAATCTAGGAATGTTAAAGAACAGAATTGCACCCCCAACAAACTTATCCCTGCTAACAGCCCTGGTCATGAGCAAACCCTATCATTCACTGATTTTGTGGAAGAATAGAGGGAACCAATTCCTTCTTTGGAAAAACCTCTTGAAGTAGAGGTACATGAAGAAGAAGTCATTAGAGGAGGAAATAGTACAACAGACACTAGTCCAATGGACTCCCTAGGTGAAGAAAACCCTGTAGATTAAACCCTGGGATATGAAAATCATCCACGTAATACTATTTTTTCTAAGTCCCCTGAGGACAAGGCCTACCAAGAAGAAAATATAGAGAATGACAATGGTTCAGGAGACACCATTGTATTGGGATCTCTTGAAAGATAAATCCTTGATAAAGAGGATCTAGAAGGTGAAGCTCCATCGGGAGATATAGTTCCATATGGAACCCTCCCTGATGTTGATGCACTACTACCTGTACAGGAGCAAGAGGATAATGCAATTAACCCATCACGGTTGGAAGTCCCAGGATAAAGAAGTCCTACAGGGATAGGCTCATAAATGTGCTTAAGAAGTATAAGAAACATAAGCGAATAATTATGTAGCTAAGGCAATGGTTAAAGGAGGTAATTAGAGCAAGGAATTTAAAAGTAGAGAAAGAGATCAGAGGCACATAGATAGAACATTATTTTGGAAAAAATGTTGAGACCTAAACTGAGGATCTTTTGGCCTGTCCAAAGGAAACTCACACAGAGCCATGCCTTGTAGAAGACACTGAAATGCAAATCGAGGACCGTTGTGTTTTCTCATGGGAGACCCAAACGAACCACCCTACCATGGATATCGTTATTCAAATAGACACTGAAGAAGACATTCCAATTGGTCATTGCATGATTCAAGAGGCCGCTGAAGCTTCTATTCAGACTGATCCCATGGAGACCCAAGAAGGAGAAACCCAAACACAAGAGACACCTACTTATATTCCCCTAATCAAGGGAGCATTTATCAGTAGACCGCAGAATGAACTACTGAAGGTTCAGTAGGAATTAGCCCAATGCAAGGAGGATGTAGTGCCCCTAAGGATACATCAAGAATGAAAGAAAAATTTTGAGGCACTAACCATATCTGAGAATGAGACCTTTGCTCAGTATAGAGCTGAACAAAAAATGGTTGAGAAAGCAAGGGATAAATTATAGAAGGCTAAAGAGAAGTTGGAAATTGTCTGCTCTCTTTATTTAGATACCTTGTCATGTAGAGCCCCTGCTGTAAAATATTCCTTATTCCTCCTAGAAAGGTTCCTCCTATTGAAAATCAAAGTTGCTAAGGCTGGCAAGCCTATGGAAATCAAAATTACCCCGGATTTTGTCAAATGATTTAGAGAACAAGATGAAGAGTTACAGTGCCTCCTATGTGAACTTTATATCTACAATTTCTTTCTGCAATATGACAGGGACAACAACCCTAGCCCCTTTATAGGGGATGTACAACTCCAGGCATTTCTCTCTTTCACTACTAATCAACTCAATTGGGCCAAGGCCCACAATACTTTTAGGAGGCGTGAAGAAGGAATTGACCTATGGATGTGAGGGGAACCAACCAAACCCCTACATCTCTTGAGTACACACAAGCAATTCATGAGGCAAGACAATGTTATAGGCTAATTGAGGGCATCTCATAAAAATGTTATACAAGCTGGAAAGGAGTACTTCAAAGAGATTAAGGAGGAAGCCTTGTCTACAACTCGAAAAAGGTGGGAAGCCTCCAGCATTGTTGTTAGAAATCGAGAACTATTTGGATATCAGAACTTTAAAGCCACCTCCTCTTGTTTCTATAAATATAATGACATGATTTTTACTATGGGACCTGAATGGATAGGATGTCAGTATAGGACTCTAATCATATCATATCCTCTAGATAAGTATCATTGTGATTACACCTTGAAGGATCAAGATGTTACCTGGGTGTTTGCTATATTAAAGAAGAAAAATGGCTTTAGACATTATAAGGAGGAGGTATATCCTGCCTACTCCCTAACTCAGCTACACATCAACTATTTAATTGCATGAGGATATGCAACAAGGTAAGCTGGGGAGTATGTTGGGTCAATAAAAAGGTATATTTTCTCCACAATAATTTCTCTATTTCATATTTATCTTTACATGATTATCTCTATCTATGGATTGAAATAAAGGAAATAACAATTAAAGTTGGATGAAATCACTTGGTAACAAATTAGAAAAATCTAGCACAGGAAATTGACTTTTTACTATCCTTGTGTATGGAAGATGTAGATTGGTCAATAGTCATTCACTTGATAGAGCAGCACCAGGCCGTAAAAGGGAAAGGTAGCATCTGAGGCAGGCAAGGCAATCATCCATATATGGAAATAAAACAATGATTCCCACACAATAGGAGCAAAAGAAATTTTAAGAATTCATCGAACGAATAGGTTGCTCTTGGCCTTTCTAAAGCAAGACCTACAGGAGACAGACAACATCTACAACATAGGAATCCTACAAGAAACCTGCAGGAAGCCTATAGGATATAGAGGAATCAACCTACAAGACTTTCAATTGACACTAAGGGAGGATAAATCAAAGGTTATCCCTACCAGAATGTATGAAAGTGAAGTAGGAGCTATACCTTCCAAATTTTCCAATTGAAAGAAGACAAAATCCTCAATTTTATTAAGGAAATTGCAATATAGGAGACTTGTATTGCATGTCACTAAAAGTTAACTTTCAAACCTCCCTCACCTACCAAAATTCTTGAAAAATTTTCCTCAAAAGCCTCCACAATTACCAGGTAAATATGAGAGGAGGTTTTCAAAAGAGAGAACCCACAAACACAACAAGGATCCACTAACTTCCTCCTATAGTGGAAATTGTTACAAGGAACGAATGGATGGGGTTCCTTGAGAGGATGAGAGGATATGATGATCATGTGGCTAGAGAATTTTCCCTCTCTCTCGTACCCCTCACTAGGACCAATGCCACTATAGTGGTGAAAGGCTTATCAGTAGTAATTACACCCGAAGTTATAAGCATAATCACTACACTCCCTTTAGGGTTACTGTTTCCGGGAAAACTAGTGCCTATTCAGATCTGCACTTCCCACTAAGATGGGTAGCTATCTTAGAAACAAATAATTCAAAGTAACTTGTGTTTTACTTTATGGGAGATAGATAAGAGAGAAGCAGAGAGCACCAACCTTAGTCTTTTGCTTGGCTCCTTGCTTGTTTCCTCTCTCCTTTGATAGAGCTTGCCACTCCTTTCTCACTTGTCCCGCTTCAAAGAACACCTGTAGAGGAAAAGCAACAAGAAACCATCAAAACATAGAGATCTATGATACCATAAACAATGTAGAATCAGAAGTACATTAACCATACAAATGCGTACACAGATACAAGATTCAGAAATATACAAGTATATGGAGGAAAACCCAAATAACTTTATTGATAGAAGTAGAAGAGAGGATTACAACCTAGTTGTCTGATCTAGCACCATCCTCCTAGCATGAAATCCCTCTTCACCTCAAGAAAATAAAGATCACCCAACAATACAATGTATCAAAGAGAAACCAACAACACTTCCTTACAGATTACAAAATTCTAGCCTCTAGATCTCTAATATCAGGGATCCATATATAGATATTTTCAGGGGGGTGAGTCAGCTTCTAGGTTTTTGATTAGTGTCATTTCACTGATAGTTCTTGGTTCCACTTTGAGATGTCATGATCTCTTACTCATCCCTGGGCGAATTTAGAGAGGAAAGTGTCATATGAGCAGTTTCTAGAAGATTATCTGAGTTTCCACCTAGAAAACAGCCTCTACCATTTGTCTGCTCTCACTCATCACACCCTACAGAAGGGCTTTTCAGTATTCATCACACCCATTGTGTGTAACAGGTGAAATGCATTGCACCCTCAGCATGGAACAGTCTGTATGGTCCAGTTTTGACCAGTTCTGAGTAGTTTTTCAGGGAGAACTTCTAGGAAATGATGTAATCAGTTGACCTTGATCCTTTAGGGTATGAAAAAAAAATTTTAGGATTTCAGAGCCCTTGGTATATCAACATATGTGATTGGGGTTGTAGTGCCCAAATATGTCTATAATAGTTGCCCCCTAAAGTATGAGGTCGTAAATCTTCTAATGTCGGGCGAAATGCTTTATCATGAGGATTCGAGGTTTTTCGAACTAGAAGGTGACCTGTATAAAATACAATATAATACATTATCTTCATATTACTTAATTATCTAGCTGAGGCGGGCATTCCCATGCGCAACTTTATAAATTCATTTTCATGTACATAGGATAGACAACCATCTATGTGGCAGACTGATGATTCTGATAGTGCCATCATCCCTTAGCTTGGATGATCATTTGTGCAGCTATGGAGTGCATTTGATGTCCTTATTTTCTGAATATATCACAGCTTGGATGAATGAAACTAAATTTGGGGCCTTCAAACTCGTTCAATCTTTACCCGTTGTAAAATTCAATCCATGTGAAAAGATGTCCTGAAGTCGAACATGGAAATACATCACCTGATTACCAGGCAATGATGTAAGTTGTTAACAGGTGTGAGAGGAATCACCGATAATGATGATGACCCTCAAGGTACTATAGTACAATTCACGTGGTTTGAATATATGATTCGATGTCGAACACCACACAAAATCTTTCGGCCGAAGGCCATTGATGTAAATCTATCGCCGGAAGTGAGAAACTTGTCATTGAGGCATGCAAGCTCCAAAGTACTGAAAGGGTTGTTCCTAAGTCAACTTCTTGGATAATGAGATGATGTCGACAAGAAGTGACCCATCATAGGAGGGCCTTAATGAATCCCACATCTATGACACAAAATGAAGAAAATGATTTTGTGGAGGTGAAAACGATTTGATGATACAAGATTCAGGATGGTAGTCATGAAAAATGGAGCATGAAGGTATTGCAATGGATGAGGTGTTAGCTGGGTTGGTGAATTCTCTAAGTGAATTCTCTTCAACATATCAGGGACACTGTGATGGATTGGTAGCATTAATTCCATGGATGGTACGGAGGACCAATGGTGATGGTGGACAAAATAACCTGACTCGACTCAATCATGGTGATGGAGTGAAAGTGTCATGTTCAAGAGCGACTTTCTACCAATGAAGTTCTTCAAGTTTTCTTCCCTTTTTCCCCAGTCATTTTTGGCCATTACCTCTTTATTTTTGTCAAGCTTTAGGAGGATAACATATGCTTGTTCTATAATTTTCCCTTCGGGCAAACCTGTCGCTATGTTTTAGTGAGCCTAGTGACACTGAAACTCACTCTTGCCTGGATGGACAAGTTTGTCACTATTTTTTTAATGAGTTTAATGACAAAGATAACTCAGTCCTTTTCATGTTTAGAGAGTTTGAAAAGAGACAAAAAGAAAACTCCAGTAGTCCTTTTCATGGTATAATCCCTTAAGTCCAAAAAAGTATAAAATAATACGAAAGGGATGACGTTTCGACAATTTTAGCGAGCCGAACGAGACAAGCGCTCGATCTTTCTATGTAATGATCCCTCAAGTCCAAAAATATTAAAATATAGAGGAGGGATGGCACTTCCCTTTACTTTAACGAGCTGGAGGGGCTAGTAGCTTGGCAATCTTTTCATATTTTACAAGTCCAAAAAGAGCTTGAAAGAGACTCATTTTTGAGGAATGAATGATGTATCCGAGTAGCAACTGGTTCCAGGTAAGTTTGGAACTTCTGAAAGATGGCAGTATAATGAGGGTAGCTAGTAGAATCACTTGTCGTAGTTGTTCCTCAAAAGGATAAACAATCAAGTAGAGGCGTATGATCGGCTAAAAGAGTGGAGGTGATGGTAAGAACATGACCAAGGCTCAAAAGGTTGATAGCAATGTAATCACAAAGGTTATTTACCGAGGGTAGGTTCAATTTTTAATGAGCTTGAATCTTTAGAAACTATGCTCAATGGCAGGTTATTTTTTAATGAGCTTGAAGCTTGCGGTAACACTAGTTGTTGCTAGGTTTATTTTTTAATGAGCTTGAGCTTTGCGGAAACATAGCTTGTTATAATAGTCAGATATGTTCAATTTGCCTTTAACACTATGTTCTTTTGACGGTTGTACTGCCTGCTCAATTGCTCCATCAAATTGATTAGAAATGTAAATACATGCTTGAAAAATAAGTTAAAAACCAACATCTTACTCGAATTATGTGAACAGTAACATAAAAGTAGTTTTATCTCTCATTTTTACCATTTCATTCAAATTTGGGATTGTTGGGGCTCTGGAGGTGTTTCCCCCCTTGATTTTCATCAACTGATTCCCGGAGATTCGGTGGACTATTTTCGGTTCCTTCTGGACCAGGTAGGAGCTAACCTTGAGTTCTTTAATTGCATTCTTTCCTTTTCTGATTCCGAGTAGCTTTTCCTATTTTTCTGGGCCTCAGGGGTTTGAACAATTCGTTCTCTCCCCATTGCACCTGGTATGCATCAAAAAGTGCAATGCATACTGAGCTGGCCATTGGCTAGTCAGTATGCATCCCACCCTATACACAGCCATGGTGCGATGGGCACAGGAGGAGAAGTTTATGCACTGTTTTTTTCATGGAAATGTTTCCTTTTTTTGCCCAAATCAGGTTCCTAATTCATCTGTTGTTTGTTTTCCAAAGATTCATCAAATCAAGATGGTCATTCAATGGTGTGAATGTGAGCATGAGGAAGATGATATGATTCCCTTACATGATTCATGTATTTTTACTACATTACGAAACTGTGGCTTGCTCAAATTCGTTTGCATATCTAGCATGAGGCAACAAATCAATTTGTTGCAATATCTTCTTGATGCATGGGATCCTACCAACCAAGTGTTCTAGGTTTGAGGTAAATCCATCCCTTTCACAGTTGATGATATCTAGTTTTTGACTGGGTTATCAAAGTGTAGCACCTCTCCCTCACTATCAGGATCCACCTGTGGGGGTGAATCTGTGAGGGATTATATTTGTCAATTTTTTAGAGATGGATCTCAACCAAGCAGGGATGGTAAGATCAGTATATGAGATGTCACTGATTGGTCCTTGACGAATATTCTATTCACCTTTGTTATATTGGCTAGTAGCATGGCTTTTCATTTGGTCAGTAGGTCCTATATGCAGTATGCCCTGGAATGCCTTGAACAAAAGGTATTCAACTGGTGTGATGTAGTACTTCCAGTTATAAAAGAATAGCTTTCCAAGGTGAAGAATGGAATATCAAAGAACTTTGGTTATCGTTCTATTATGACCTCTTTCGCCTTGGAGAGGATTCCACTAATGCAGCCACAGTACATTTCACTCGGACTACCAGCACCGAGGGAACCACGGATGTAGAGATGGGTCGATCTCATGGCCAAACATGCTGGTCAGTCACAAATTTCATTCTCTGATGCCTTTCTTGAGTGGTTCAACTGTCAGGGGATGTTTTTTTCCAAGTATCCATATGTTGGGATGGATTTCCGAGGCAACCCGGATTTGGCGTTACTGGTTGGCGAGCAATGGGGTGTTATAGGTAAAACGATTTGACCATATCTTTGTTTATTTATTTTATAATGTTCTTGAATTTTTTAAAATGTTATCAAGACTAGTTAAACCCATATATTTGTGCAAATATTGCACCAATTCAACTAACAATGCGCTCGAAGGTAGCAGTTGTCGTTCCAGCAGGAGAGGCTATAGGAAGGGTTGTCCTTTGCAGTCTGGACATAGCAGAGACCCTTGTAGTATTGCAGGATCATATCGAGGGTCTCACCCTTCGTATTTAGGATGTGAGGACCAATGAGTTACCTCTGAGATTACAACACCATACCACTGGCATGACGATTCGATGGACTAGGCTCTTACGTATGATCGCACAGGCGGTGACTTGGTATCACAAACACCATTAGTCAAGGGTGTTTTTCTGCATTTTTGAGTCTTTTGGTTGTATGACAGATTTTTTCCTGGACACAGAACATTTTGTAAAAAACTATAAATAGTTATATGAATTTTTTATTTTCATAGTTTTATCTTGGTTAAGTTATATGATCCTGACGCAAATGTTGATTGAAATTCTTTTTCCTTTATAAATGCTACAAATGCTTATGTAACACATAATTTGCTAATGAATTAGTTAATGTGTTTAAGTTTCTAGAAATGTGTTGATATTGAATAAAATCAAACTTCCTTTCCAAAATCCTGACCCTTAGGAACATACGATAGATAGCTGGATTCTGAATGGAATAGATGCTAGTAAGCTGTAGGATGATGAGTTGTGAGTCTAGCCTGGCAACAAGTCAGCATATGCCATGTGCAATGGCATCAGAGAGAAGCTCCATCAACATGTTGTACTCAACAATTTTGTTCATTGATCGACCAATACATATCCCTCTGAAACTCACTAACTCACTGCTTGGATCAAAAATGGCCCAGGCTGCAAAAGATAGGTTCTGCATACTATGACTAGCTCCATCGGCGTATCCAACAAATGATTCCAATAGGTTCGACATCTGCACCAAATGTAAAGTGGATTACCTAACCAAAATGATCACTCTTGATGAAAACAAAAATGTAAGAAAAGCATATAAAGAGATTACTACACTTAATCAAGCATAGTAACACTTAAGATACAACCCATTTTGGGGTTGCGATAGTGGAATCCCATCGTAATCTACTAGCTCGTAGACTCCTTTTTCCAATGCTCTCTTAACAATGTAGGTGCCCATCCACAATGGTTTGAACTTACCTGCTCCCAACTTATTGGATTCCTGATTGTATAGCAAGACCAGGTCACGTTCTGAGAAGACACAGGGTTTGACATTTCTGTCAAATTATGCCTTGACACGTTTCTTATGAGCTTCGTTAGCCAAAGCGACATCATGATGGGTTTCATCCAATTGGATTAGTTCCAAGAAATGAGTCTCTTCCTCTGAAGTTTCAGGAAGTAGATCGACTGCAAGCTTGAGAGATGAAATTTCACACTAAATCGATAAGACCACTTCCAGGCCACACAATAGCTGAAAGGGTGTAAATCTAGTTGCATTTCTCACCGATTTCCTATATTCCCACAAGGCCAAGTATAGGATTATATGCCAACTCCATTTTTGGACTCCAATCATCCTTTATAGCATGTGCTTCAGGACTTTGTCGATGGCCTCAACTTGTCCATTAGCTTGCAAATAATACGGAGTAAAACTGTCATGGGATAGTGCTAATTTGGCAGCCAATTCAACCATCATGTGATTGCAAAAATGTGATCCATGATCTGTGACTATAGCCTGTGGAACACCGAATTTAGGGACTACATGATTGAAAAAGAAAAGAGTAGTCGTTTCATCGTTGTTGTTTAATGTAGGCATTGCCTTGGCCCATTTTGTAAAATAGTTAACTGCGACTATGATATACCCATGCCCCCTGGCTGAGGTGGGGTTACATGTCATGAAATTTATGCCCCATTTGGTGAATGGCCCAACAAAATCTACTGGATGCAAAGGTGTGGGTGGTAGTCTGGTTTTGCGGTTGAAGATTTGACAAGCATGACATCTTTTGACTGCTATTATGCAATTTTTGAATATAGTAAGCCAGAAGTAACCTGCTCGTAAGATCTTTTGTACCGTAGCATAACCAGATTGATGCCCCCCACATGCACCTGAATGACAATCATTCAGTATTTTTTTTGCCTGCTCATGCATGAGGAACCTTCGCAAAACTGTATTGATACCTCGACGGTAAAGTGTATCATCGACGATGATGTAATCTTTTGATTGGTATCGAGTACGTCATTGTTCAGAGTGAGAGGTATTAGGCCTATATGTTTGGGTTTGGAGATAGATCAGTATATCTCCATACCATGGATTGCTTGACAATATCAGAAACAAATATTCATCCATGATTGGTGCTTTGGATGTTGAATTGTTGGACGATGATGGGAGGTCGCATAGTAACTTCGTGAAAACTAAAGGTTTTTTTTTAATTTGGATTTTATGAATTCGAGATCGAACTCTTGTAAAATGTCTATCCATTTTGAATATTTTCCCCCTAGTAATTGAAGTGACAGAATGTAAGTCCTAAGGTTGCAATATGACAAAATGGTAGTTTTGCGAAAGAGGATATAGTGTCGAAATCTCTATACTGCTTGAATAGCTGCTAGAGCCAACTTTTCAACATAGGAGTACTTACTTTCTGTAGCATTTAAGTTTCAACTTAAATAATAGACTGGATGTTCAATTCGATCATCTTCTTGTACTAAAACCATTGCAATTTTCGTATCTGCTGCGACAAGATACATGTTAAAGTCTTTTTGATAGTCAGGAGTGTACATTAATGATGCTTTCATTAGGGAATCTTTTAAAACATCAAAGAAATCTTGCGCAACCTGATCCCAGTTGAAGGGCACTTTTTTTTTCAAAAGACACGTATAACCTTTAGCAAGTTTGGCATAATTTGGAATGAACCTCCTCAAAAAGTTTGCTTTCCCTTGGAGTTTCTGAATCTGAAGCAAATTTGAAGGTGGAGGCATGTCGATGATTGCATGAACCTTACATGGGTCAAGTCGAGTCCCATCCTTAGAAACTACACAACCAAGTAAACGACCAAAAACGACACTAAACACACATTTGTGTGGATTTAGTCGTATCTTGTAGTGTCAGCAACGTAAAAATATAGCTCTCAAATGTTGCGGATGATCAATTTGCTTTCGCAAATGAGCCAGTAGATCATTGAGATATGGTTGAATTATGTGCTTGATGTCATGGAAGGTGTAGTTCATTGCCTTCTAAAAAGTCGCCCCTGCATTCTTTAAACTAAAAGGTACTTTATGGTACGTGAATGTGCCCCACGAACATATAAATGCAGTCTTCGACTGGCCTTGTGGGCAGATGTTTATTTGATTATACCCAGAAAATCCATCCATGAATGAAAAGATTTCGCATCCAGCACATTCATAAATTATCTTGTCGATGAAGGGTGTAGGGTAGTTGTCCTTTGGACAATATTGATTTACATCCCTGTAATCAATGCAAACTCTAATCGTTCCTTGCTTTTTCATGACAGGAACAATATTCGATACCCAATCAGTTAGAGGAACATGGTATATGAAATCAACATGTAAAAATTTTTCAAATTCTACCTTGATGGCAGCGGCTTTCTTCGGGTGAATATGTCAAAGTCGTTGTCCTATTGGTTTGACATCTGGATTCATCCTCATTTCTTGTTCAACAATGCTCGAGTCAATGCTTGGCATTTCTTCATGTGACCATGCAAAGACATCTCTAAATTCGCAAAAGAGAGTGCAATATATTTCCAGTTCTGAAGGAGAATAAGATTTTCCAACATGAATATTCTCTACAACATCAGGTTTGGTCGAGATATTTATGGCGATAGTTTCTTCAATATTGGACAGATTTCGCTCGGAATCCACTGTATTTATAGTATTTGATAGAAAATAAAAAATTGAAGGATGTTCAAGGTCGCTAGAATAATCTTTGTCGTTATTTTCAAGATGGGAACGATGGTGGTAATCTTCCCATGGTGCCTCTCCTATCATCATTGACTGAATGATTCCTTCGTCTGTAGAATGTACATGTGACCAAGGATCTGAAGAGGTGCCATATTCTTGAGACCTATCTATCCAAACACTCGATGAGTGTTGTTTTGGGTTAGCTGCCCAGGTGAAGAAAATTGATTGCTACAAAATTTCTATTGGGCTTGGAGGCAATAATTGGTGATGATCCATGCTATCAAAATGTTCAGAAATCTTCTTAATCTTTGCTAATATAGAAGATACCATATTATAAGTTTGCACCATGGCCACTTCTACCAGATTACTCAGTGGCGGTAGGGCAAAAGTACCCATTAAGGTAGGGTCTTTTAGGAGGCCTAATTTGACATTTTGAAGCGATTGAGAGCTTCCATGGATCATTGGAATGCTTCCCGTAACCTATGAATTGTTGGGGAGAAAGGTTAGTTGGTCAACGATTGTAATTCCGCCTTGGAAGGGAAGTGCAATCTTTCTAAAAATATGTTAACACAATAGTAGCCATAGCATAAATCCAGGGCCTTCCCAGTAGGATATTGTAATCGAGGTTTCCATAGATAACTTCAACTTCAATTTCTAATGTTTTCCCCCCCAGTTCAACTTGCAGGTTACATAATATCCCATACGGCGTGTATGTTCTTCCATCGAATGCTTTTAATGTCATTGATGATTTTGACAAGGGTGGTGAGCCTAAAGTTTTCCAACAACTCATTTACATAATGTAGGTAGATGCCCCCTCATCAATGATTTTTCGATGAACAATTTTTTTGAGGTCTTTTACCTATATGACGAAAGTGAGTTGAGCTGGTAATTGAAGTTCATATCCTTTATGATTAAAGGCCACTAGATTTGAATCCATTGTGTCAATACCACCTATTACTGATAATAAAGCTTGCTTTTGGGAGGGGCAATTTTGCAGTACTTCAAGTGTTGACATAACGGATGGCGATTGAGTCAGATCCTCTACTATATTATAATTCTGTACTACTCGAGCACAAGGATTAAATTCTGATTTGTGTACTACCCCCTTTGGCAGCTTTATTGTTAGCTCAGGCATGATGGGTGGCACAACTTCTGATCAAGTTGTTGTCGAACTACTAGGTTGATCATTAGCCTTGTTGTTATTTGGCATCTGTGGACTTCCATAACCTTTATTCCTTGTCGATATCAAAGCATCATTTTGCTATTTCGATACAGATAACATAAGAACTTGGGATGGGGAAGCATTATCAATAGCAACCAGATTAGTTTCTGGGTTTGGAAATGGATCAGTCAATACCATTGAGGTACTTGGTTTCTTGAAGAACTTCGTGACCTTAGCTCAATGTGGACAATCTCTCGTATAATGCTCCTCATCACATATGAAACATGGTTGATTAGGTTTCTTTTTTGATCCGAATGGAAAATGGCCCCTTGTATTGGTTATCTATGGTACTCATCCACCCATATTATTCATTGACCCA
Organism: Pinus taeda; assembly: GCA_000404065.3. Classification (NCBI taxonomy): domain Eukaryota; kingdom Viridiplantae; phylum Streptophyta; class Pinopsida; order Pinales; family Pinaceae; genus Pinus; species Pinus taeda. Next base: position 35,198 of record APFE031080557.1, on the reverse strand, counting down.
TGGAATTTACCCACGGTATTGTAAATGGCATCTGCCCGTGGTATTGTAAAATCCACCCATGGTATTCATTCACCCATGGAATTGACCCATGGTATTGTAACTAGAAAAATACTATAAGTAACAAGTCACATTTTGTAAAAGGACAGATTGTCCGCCACAATGTAGCCTTTACAGTTCAGAGGCATGTAGCCACACATCTCTTCTCAGAGATAGCTGCCATTGCTCTAGCTGGTTTATTTCCACTTGGGTTTTAATAGAAAAAAAGGTTTCTTTGTGGTTTTTTTTATTGGGCATTCTCCTCTTATTTTTCTTCTGGCAATTCAAGTTTTCAGATCTTGGGGGTCTCTACCCCAAGATCCACTTCAATATTTTAGATCTTGGGGGCCTCCCCTCAAGATCCGGATCAGTGGTATCAGAGCAGGTTACGGTTCCATGGGAATGAGGGTTTGATGCATATTTCAGCTTCAAATTTTGCAGCAATATTCAACAAACTTCAGGAATTTTTTTTATTTTTATTTTTTGGGCGGCGACTTTGCAGATAAGATCTGTACGTTTTGGTTTAAGATCTGTAAAATATGATTACATATCTGTATTCTCTGTGAAAAAATAGCCGATTTCAAAAACAAAATCGGTCAAATCGGAGTCTGGATGAAGGAGATATCGCTGATTTAAAAATCAGTGGGGTTGCAAATAATTTTTCAGGGCAGCGAGTTCGCGGCACAGATCTAGACGTCCTGGTGCAAGCTCTACAAAATCTAATTGTAGATCTGGATTCCTCTAAAAAAATCACCCAATTTCAAAAAAAAAAAGGGTCGAATTGGAGTTCCAATGTGGGAGATATCGCTGATTTAAAATCAGCTATTTTATCAGAATTTTTGTGACGGCGAAACTGTTGCAGTGCGAATTTGAGATCTCAGAGTGCCCAGATAAGGATTTCCATCACATGGGAAGATGCAAAATGAACTTTCTTCTTCCAAAAACAGGTTATAATAAATATTCTGAGTTATATTGGCTGAGTTATGTCAATTTAATTATGGAGCACCATTTGGAGTGGGTTCCCATTAGAAACGTGCCCTCCCACCCCACTTTAGTAGGCACCTGCTTCACATAGCAGCAATCGGCTTGGGTTATTTGGAGATGTGCCCTCGCACCCCAAGCTATGTAGGCACCTGCTACTTCATCAGCAACCAACATCACGGTTGTGGGTCATCCACAAACCCACACGTCATCGAAGTCCATTTGCTAGGCCGTACACTGTTAGTATCACAGTTGGTCACAAGCATTACAGGGTATCTCTATCCTCGGATCTTCGTTCTTCATGGTTATGGGTCATCCACAAACCCACAGTTCATCGAAGTCCATTTGCTAGGCCACACACTGTCAGAATCACAGTTGGTCACAAGCATTATAGGGTATCTCTATCCTCGGATCTTCATTTATCAGGGTTTTGGGTTAACCACGTAAAACCCTTATCTTCAGTGGATCTTCATATTCAACAAAGGCTTGGCAGGAGAGAACTTTACGCAATGGGGACCATTGCTTCTTAAGGAGGGAGGAATGATCCGAATGGAAAATGGCCCCTTGTATTGGTTATCTATGGTACTCATCCACCCATATTATTCATTG
>APFE031080557.1:0-33552 GCA_000404065.3 Pinus taeda | reverse complement strand
ACAGTTCAGAGGCATGTAGCCACACATCTCTTCTTAGAGATAAGCTACCATCGCCCTAGCTGGTTTATTTTCTATTTCCGGTTGTAAGCATATTTCAGTATTTTCCATTAATGAAATGAAGTATTATTTCCGCTGCATCTTTGTGTATATGGTTATCTCTGTATTTTATTGCGTTCTTGTTTAAATCTGGATCATTTTTCCCACTAGGGTTTCCAGAAGGTTTCTCAGGAGTCGAATCTTCCTGTTTCTTCTTTTTGTTCTTCCCTTTCTTCTTGCCCCCTGGTTGCTTCAGTTCTTTGCCTTTGTCTAATGACATGGCATTAACGTCCGAGGCAGGAAGTTTTTCATTTGCTTTTCTACTGGAAACTACGAGGGCTTTACTAGATGGGGCCTTTGTGGTTTGCATACTTGAGGTGCCAATCATGCCTTCATTTGCATGAGAGTCCCTGTTTGATTTAGGAGGTGGAGGAATGGAAAATTTTGGTCTAGGAGCATCAGGAATTTTGTCATAGAGTGTGCTAGTCTGAGTATAGATCAAGCCTAGATATTGTGCACAAGAAATGACTTGCTCTTCAGTGACGACTCCTCCCTTGGCCACATCTTCTATAATAGAAGGTAACAATGACTTAATAAACCATTAAGCTAAAATTTGATTAGGAGCATATGTCTTTACCATTCAACGACGTCGTCACCACTCATGAATATGATTAGATATGTGAGTGGTTGTTGTCTATTTAAAATTGGTAAGGAGCTCCATTCTTGTTTGTTACCCTATGGGTAGCTCAAAATGGGTTAAAAAGGTGGTGGCAAGGCTGCTGAAGTTATCAAATGATGCTCTAGGAAATTCATTGTACCATTTTGTTGTTTGACTAGTTAATGTTCGCTGAAAACGGCGAAGCCTAATCAAATCATCATTGAGGGTGTTGGATGAACACCGCAATTCAAAGGTCATCATGTGATTCGATGGATCTTCACCTAGATTTCCATTGAATTTGGGAATATCTAATGGAAGTTTACGAGGAATCACTAGCCACCAAGGGGCGTAAGCAATTGGATCATTTGTTAGCTGATTTAGATCTAGTAATTCTAAAGTTGCTACAAAAGGCAACCAATGATTCAGGTTTGGAGAAGCATACCCAGGATACGATGGGATTGCCTGAGCAGTGTGTCTTTTTATACCAACATAATGTATTTGATGCTGATAAATTTGATAACGTTGATGGGCACAACCATTATAATATGATTTTTGGTAACCATTTTGAACATATGGTTGCCCGTTACCTGCAAAGCTTTATTGCTCAGGTCCTCGGTAAGTTTGCTAAAATTGTGGTTGTTAATATTGTACTAGCCATGGTCATTGGACCATTTTCTATTGTTCAATACTGGATGTTAGACCAATATGAGGGGTGATAGTACCCGTTTGATCCTAAGTCGCTTCAGTTAAGGAGCCACTAATCTGCGGTTGTGATTGAGTCATCGAGACAAGAGGTTGTTGTATTACGACCTGAGAGACTTGAGGTTGACATACAACAGGCAACACTTGTACTTGCAACACCGTCACAATAGCTGGTGTAGTGGGAATGTTCAACATAGGTTGATTTGGTTACATTGAATATAAAACTCTTGCCTATTAAGGCAGTATTGATACCCAACCACTGGATGCAATTCCAGCTTGACTCGAATTTTGTTGTGAACTCTCATATGGTTACTCTCCCAGAGGGAACAATGAAAAGGCATACTGCCCCCCATATGGTGGAAATCTAGTGTTCAAAGGGTAAATTGGTATTTGGAGACTAAACTTCCCAAATTGATACTGATGTGAAGGATCAATTTGCTAAGTCTCAACATAAGAAATTCCAGATAAGATTCTGGATAAACAAATAGGAAAGGACCATGCTGTCAAAACAGTTCCTGGGTGGGTTCCATCTAGTGGTTGAGAACTAGTTGGGACAGATGGTATACCAATGAACATTATTGGAGTAGTAGCGGGAAGCTCTACTGCTACTGTATCAGATGACACAATCCTAGATGTTGATGTTTGTTTAGACATATCTAGTCTATCCAAAAGATTTCCTAGTGACTTGACAGGAACTTGCGATGAAGGATTATTGAAAGAACTAACTTCAGTAGTAGAAGGATATAAGTGGATCCCAGTTCCAAAATGAAATGGGGTACTAGATGGAAGATCCTCTACAATCTTTTCTATAGCAATCATTCCAGGTGGAAGAGGTAGACTGTTAGGTTCGTTAAACATTTTTGGTGTCGAAGAAGGTACAGTTTCTGTAGCGATAGATAGTGGAGGGGTGACACCTTCTGAATCAGCCCTAGTGGGAGCTAGTTCAGGGACTGAGGAATCTAGTGTTACACTAGGATCAATTCTAATGTCCTCTTGTAACTGTGGAATTTCTTCTGTAAAGGTAGATGTACTGGAAATAATTGGAGTAACTGGAGTCTCTGATGATGTTGAAACATAAGATTCAAATAAACCAGGAGATTTCGACGCAGTTAAATGAGATCATTTGGCCCGGAATGGTTTTGTTTCCAGAGTCAAAGATGGTTGATGCATTAGTCTTTGTGAACAACGGGGTTTTGATTAACTTTCTTCCACGATTGTGGATTACTTGATCAACTCAAAATTAAAAGGGGAACATGTTATTTCGAATTAAATGAATTTTATGATGCTTTGACACAACTTTCTTTTTCAATTTTTAAGAGTCGATAAAAAGCTAAAGGTGACTCTAGTCACCTTTGATTTTTAATGAGATTGAAGTGACAAGCGCTCAGATGGACCTTTTCTTAGGGAGTCGAAAAGGAACGAAAGTGACTACTGTGGAAATCTAGACAAAGGGATTACCAAACCAATCGCAAAACTGCAATATACACCTCAGTGGTAAATTAAAGAGAAATTACCAAGGACTTTATGTATGGCAATCAATCTTCCCGAATGTTGTGTTCAGTGCATTGTAATCGATAGGGCAACAGACACGACTTTCTAAGGATAAAGGATATCAGCCTATTATGGTCTCCCAATATATACTTGATGGTATGGGGAGCGCAAGTCCGTACTGGCACTTATTGTATCAAAGAGGAAGAATCACCCAACCTTCAATGAAACTAATAGTTACTAGGTTTTACAACACCAGAATATGTCTCTAGCCTAGACTTCTATATGTTGTGTCAGGTTCCAAAGAGTTTTTATGTTCATTGAGGTTTATTTTAAATTTTATCTTTCTTATGAAGTTTTCCTTTCAAGGTTCACCATGTGATGTAGATGTAAAATTCCTAAATATGCAATCTAAAATGATAAACAATCATTTGTTTTCTTTTAGCAATGAAAATCCTAGCTACTAAGGAAAGAAGAGTAAGATTCTTTCAACATAGAGTAGAGAGCACACACTAAATGTAATTTTCTAAATCATTTACCGCATGCAGTCTAAATGTAAATGCACACGCATGTATTTGTTTTTTCGTTTCCTTAATGTGTGAATGTCAAAAAGAAAAGCTTAAGTATAGATCTGAACTATTTTCTTCAAAGAAACACTTTAACAATTTCTTTTCAAAATGATAGGAAGACTAAGATGACACTTTCAATTTCGAATGGAAAACAATTTTGGACACTTCAAACAAATCAAATACAATGGAAAAAGTACAATCGACTATCTAAAAGAGGAAGACTTTATGACACTTTTTTTCTTGACTCAAAACAACAGTTACGACACTTTTGAATCAAAAGACGACAGTTCGATTAAGCTACTTTTTGGAAAGGAGGAATGTAAATGATGAAAAATACATAAAAAACATTCACAATTCCTTATCAATGGAGGCTGGATAATGTAAAGGAGGAAAGCTTCAACAATGATATATTGATCATAAGCAACAAAAATACTGAATAGAGCTGAAAACAATGAAGAAAAAAACCAAAATCTAGAGAGGGAAACAGTCTCATTCAATCATCGCATTTGTCCTTAACAGAAACAGGGATGCATCTCACCTATAGCACATGGGAGGTGCGATGCATCTAGACTGCCAATGAGAGACAGTGCAATGGTCTAGGGATGAGACTGAGCTTGGTTTTCACTCACAATTTGCAGCTAAGTTCAGTGATTTAGGCCAAGCTTATGATGGACAGTAAACACAAAGTATAGGGGTATGATCTAATGAGGTTATTGAGCTACCACCAGGGCACATAGGATGTTTACAAGTCAGATGTTCAGTTCATAAACCAACCCATAGATTGACTGAAGCAACATTGATCTACTTTACAATTGCATAGCAAAAGCAGTTCGAAGGCTAGCTGGCTTAATTTTAGGCTCCATCTGTAGTTTATAAAGCAAACAATAGTGAGAAACAAACAAAATATTTGGTCCCCAGTGGAGTTGCCATTTTGTTTCTAGGAAAACTATTGTGTATTCAGATCTACTAGTCCCACTAAGATGGGTAGCTATCTTAGAAATAGACAATTCAAAGTAACTTGTGTTTTCCTTTATGGGAGATAGATAAGAGAGAAGCAAAGAGCACCAGCCTTAGTCTTTTGCTTGGCTCCATGCTTGTTTCCTCTCTCCCTTGATAGAGTTTGCCACTCCTTTCTCACTTTTTCTACTTCAAAGAACACCTATAGAGGCAAAGCAACAAGAAACCATCAAAGTATAGAGATCTATGATACCATAAACAATGGAGAATCAGAAGTACATTAACCATACAAATGCATACACAAATACAAGATTCAGAAATATACAAGTATATGGAGGAAAACTCAAATAACTTTATTGATAGAAGTAGAAGAGAGGATTACAACCCAGCTGTCTGATCTAGTGCCATCCTCCCAGCATGAAAGCCCTCTTCACCTCATGAAAAGCAATATCACCCAACAATACAATGTCTTAAAAATAAACCAATAGCACTTCCTTATAGATTACAAAATTCCAGCCTCCAGATCTCTAAGATGAGGGATCCATATATAAATATTTCTAGGGGGTGAGTCAGCTTCTAGGTTTTGGATTAGTGTCATTTCACTAATAGCTCTTGGTTCCACTTGGAGATTTCATGATCTCTTACTCATCCCTCGGCAAATTCAGAGAGGCAAGTGTCATATGAATAGCTTCTAGAAGATTCTCTGAGTTTCCACCTAGCAAACTACCTCTGCCATTTGTCTGATCTCGCTCATCACACCCTACAGAAGGGCTCTTCAGTATGCATCACACCCCTTTTATGTAACAGGTGAGATGCATTGCACCCTCAGCATTGAGCAGTTTGTATGGTCCAATTTTGACCAGTTATGAGTAGTTTTTCAAGGAGAACTTCTACCAAATGATGTCATTAGTTGACCTTGATCCTTTAGGGTATGAAACAACACTTTTAGGAGTTTAAGAGCCCTTGGTTTATTGACATATATGATTGGGATTGCAGTGCCCAATTATGTCTATAACAGTTACCATGGATAATAAAAGACAAGGGTAACAACACCTTTGAGAAGAAAAGATTCTTTTTGGAAGGAGAGGAGCCAATTTAGGAAAAAATGTGATTAGAAGTGAAATAATTCCATATCCTTGGAATGAAGTCAGTTACCACCTCATTAAATACATATCATATGAACGGCGATATAGTGTGGTGTATGGATACCACTTCATACTCCTCCAAGAACTGAGATTTGGAGAGAGCACACCTCAAAACAGATTGAGTATACCCTATTTTCTTCTACAACCAATGATACACATGAGCATCAAAGTGTAGGAAGGAAAACATCAACAACTAGCCCATGATGGCATTGATCAAACACATCGTTGAAGATTATCTACAAAACCTAAGTCTCCCTATTGCATGGACAACCTTTAAAGACATGTAGGTAGAAGGAGAAATTCAAGCTTTAGAATATGTCAAAGCCCCAATGCTAGTGAGAAGAGAGAAGAAATAGATGGGGAGAATGAAGAAGAAGCAGAGGAGGAGAATGAAGAAGAGACAGAGGAAGAAACAAAACAAGAGATGGATGGGTGGAGTGAAGAAATAGAGGAAGAAGAAGAAGACGAAGTTGGAGACAAAGAAAATAATGAGAAGGAAAATGGAAAATAGGAAAAATGATAGCAGGATGAACAAACATCTAGAGCTCAAGGCAAAGAAGGGGAAGAATCACCAAGGGTATCTAGAGAGCCCACAAAGAAAGAGGAAACAACTACTCTTACAGCCCTAAGTACACCTATCAAATCAAAGGGGAAGAGGCAAAGGCAAACCCCATTGTACTTCAGGACAAGAAAGAGCACTAGGATTAGACATGGGCGACCTCAAACCTCCACCAAAACTGCAATTTTCATTGAGGATTCAATAAAGCAATATCAAAAGGAAACCCCTCTAGAGAAAAATCAAGGAGAAGGATCATCGGAACAAGCCTATCCTAAATCTCCAATCACTTATGTTAGGAGGCCTGTCACAATGTCAACCTGATCAAAGGGAAAATGTGTCCTATAGGAGACACAAATAGGCCTACAGGAAGCAGAGGCCATCCTACAGGAAACATTGTCAAACCTATAGGAAACATAGAAAAGGGACCAAGAAGGTATCACTCAATAAGAAACCAAGAAAGAAGACCAAGAACTGAGAGAACCTAGTCCATAGCCAAACCTCAACCCCTATTGCAGGTTCATTGAAGGAGGTAGGGTAATGACATAGAAGTTTTCCATTCCCCTATTCTTTGATCTTGAAAAAGAGAAGGAAAGGACACATAGGTGGATGAAAATTGCCAAATCAAAAGGGGTGGAGGATGTGCGCCACATGGAGGAGAAATTGAAGGAGATGGGCAAAGAACTGAGCAGCATAAGGGAAAAAGAAGCAATGATGAAATCTTAGTTAGAAGTAGAGAACAAATGGTTAAGGGGACAAATACAAGAAAGGGAAAGCTATTTAGCGACTATGACCAGTTTATCCTTGGAGGCAATCTAGTGTAGGATGCCAACAAAGTCTATGCCTTGTATCTCAAGGAATAATGGCTACATTGTTGGCATTATGATGTATGTCTTGTAGTTGATGGCAACCCACTTGTAGCAAAACAACTCTCTTATATATGGTAACTAGATGAATCTACATAAGAGATACTAGATGTGACAGAATGCATGACAAGAGTATTTACAACTGTGATGAAATGCAGGGCAACTTCAAGGAATCAGTTCAGAAAGAAACTCACTTAGATGATAGATCATAGTACTATAGGTTAATGACACAGTGCTATAGATCAGACTACACAAAAATGAAGAAGGAGATGTATACACAGGTTCACCATTGACCAAGTTGCATACACATGTGGGTTTTTATAGAAATCACGTATACGTACACACACACTTTCACAAAAGGAAAAGCGTGTATACCTTGGAAAACTAAATGTTTGGTCGAAAGTATTTGGTCCATGGTATTTTGATCCATGGTATTGGTCCAAGGTATTGGGTTCGAGGTATTGACCCCAGGTATTTGGTCCAAGGTATTGATCCAAAGTGGTTTTGGACCATGGTATTGAGAAAGGCCTAACACTATAAAAAGAGGAGAAGATCATTAGGCCGAAGTGTGTAAGTATCAAATATCAGATATAGTGTGAGATCTAATATGCAGGTTATTGGCTTATGGTGTCGTGCTTGATCTGAACCGAAGATGAACCTTAGTGCTTGATGAAGGATAAGATCTAATGATGTATTAGGATCATAAGGCTTGAAGTGAATTATATTTATGTGGTTTGATCATGTATCTGAATAATTGGCGCATGTTGTAGTCTGTAAATAAGATGATCTGGGTATGATTGAAGTATAGAACTGTTGTTATGTTTGAACCATCTTTTACAGATCTGTACGCAGGTTCGCTTTAGAAAAGAAGTGTATACACACTGGTTCTGCATATCAAAACAGCTTATACATCATAAATTTGATTTGCAGATCTGTATGCTAGTTCGCTTTGAAGAAAGCATGTATGCACGTAGGTTCGACACATGGAAGTAGCGTATACCTTATAAAATATGTTTTAGTTTCTTTTGTTTGTTGTTGCAGTGTTCTGGGTTATTGCTTGCGTTCCAGCTACTGTATTCTGGTGATAGCATTATAAATGATCGGAGTGATTAATTGACTCATTTGTGGTTGGTTCAAAAGGATATTGGTTGATGCAAATATATTTGATGATTGAATGATGTTGTTGATGGATCTAGTCTGAAAATTTATGAAATGTGGTCCGTGGAAGAAAAGAGAAGGTTGTAGCCTTCTGCAGGCTGGCACCTACATACTAGTAAACATATCAGCTAGTACAAGGACTAGGGGGTTGTGGCTCCCTTCTAGTAGAACCTGGAGAATGAGAGAAGGTTGTAGCCTTCTGCAGGTAGAAGCTTGTGTACTGGTATAAGAATGTACCAGTACAAAAATTGTAAATAGAATTCTCTTATTATTAAAAGAAGGTAGAGATGATTGTAGCAGGTGGTTTTCACCCACATTAGGTTCCACCTTATATCATGGTGTTCATGTGTGTTTCTTATGAGTGATGATCTATTCTATTTTACTACACCTGTTTACTATTTATATGGTTAATGAAGTTTAGATGCACTGATTAAAATATGATGAATTAACTGAATCACAAGTTTACAAGATATACACTAGTTGCATTAAACACAGTTGCATGTACACGCAGGTTCCCTTAACTGAAGTATCGTATATGAATCAAAGTATGAAATGAAAAAGTTATTGATTTTCTAATACTGATTAACCCCCCCTCTTAGTATTATTTCCAACAATTGGTATCAGAGTAGGTCCTTTAGAAGAAGCTTGATCGCTTGAAAGGAAGATCCATCATCATGAGTAATCAAGAAAGCAGGGGATCCATTAGACCGCCAATCTTTGATGGGAGAAACTTTGTTTACTAGAAGGTAAGAACCATAGCCTATTTTCAATCTCTTGGAACAGATGCCTGGGAAATCTTGGAAGGAGGATATACTTTTCCGTCAGCAATTCCTACATATGCAGCAGGTAAAAAGAAATATGAACCTAATGCCAATGCTATCAATACATTATTGGGGAGTTTGTCACAATCAGAGTTTGTCAAAGTTATGCAGCTCAAATCAACCAAAGAAATATGGGACAAAATCGTTCTAAGTTACGAAGAAGACTCTCAGGTAAAACATGCTAAACTGCAAACTCTCAGAATTTAATATGAAACTCTCAAGATGCATAATGATTAAAGTGTAGCTAGTTACTTCTTATGTATAGATGATATTGTAAATTGCATGAAGAATCTGGGTGAAGAGATAAAGGAACTTACCTTAGTTGAAAAAGTCTTGAGATCCTTATCTGCTAAATTTGAATCAAAAGTATCTGCCATAGAAGAAAAGTAGGATCTACAGACTATTACTATGACATAGCTTCACGAAACCTTAACTACCTTTGAGATGAGAAACGGAGGTCCATCAGATATGAGAGAAGCCTCATTTAAAGCTTAAGCAAAAGGAAAAGAAGAACTCAATGAATCAGGACATATTTCAGAAGAAGAAGAGGAAGCAAACTTTGTCAAGAATTTTCAACAGGGTTCCGGTAGATTCAGAGGTAAACTACCTTTCAAATGTTTTGCCTGTGGTAGAGTCGGTCATTATGATGCCAAATGTACTCATAAAGATACATATGATAAAGGGAAGGAAATTGCAAAATGGAATAGAAAACGAAGTGTAAGTAAAAAGATCTACTATACTCATGAAGATAGTGATGGTTTATCAAATAATGATGAAGATGAAAATAGAAATGACTATAGACTTTGACGGCTTATGAAGATGATGATTTTTTGGATAATTTAGATGAAGATGACCTTTATGAAGGAATCTCTAAACTCAAAATTTGTTTAGAAGAAAAGAGTATGATTATAAATACATTGACACTCCAACTTGCTGAAAGAGAAAAACACAATGAAAAGCTAGAATGTGAAATTATGGGTCTAAGAAAGGATCTTGGGAAAACAAAAGCTCTCGATCTTAAATTTTCTATCGATAAGACACCTTAAATGAAATTATCAAAGTGCAGCGCTCTCCTCTGATAAAGACAGGTCTTAGATACACTGAAGAAACATATCAATCACAAAAGTCATAAACCTCTACTAAAAGCTATCGTGATGCAACAAATAACAGTGAACAATTTGACAATCTTTAGCAGAGGCATAAAGCAGATCACTAGGTGAATCAGGCTCAATTTACTTCAAGGATAAATAGAAGTCACAATCAACCTTAGGTAAATCATACTTAATTTTCTTCAAATAATATCAATCAACAGGTCAGTAGGATTAACTTCAACTACAATCAACATGTCAGTAGATTCGATAATTGTAGGAACTTATTTAATGGTCAATGTTTCTCATGTCACAATTTTGGACACAAAGCTGTTCAATGTGTTTCTTACAAAATTATCATGAGTAGAGAAGCATGAAATCAAAGAAATGTGACAGGGATCAAGAAAAGTTCCTATAATAGCTTTTCTCTTCTTGAAAATGAAATAGAATGCTCAATCTATAACAACTTTGGCCATGAAGAATCTCAATGCAGGAGTAAATTTCAGCAAATAGCTCAAAAAGAGCAAAGTCCATTAAATCCAAAAATATGGAGAAAGAAAGAACCAAAAGCAAAAAGATGTGGTATAGCCTTGTATGCAGAAGGACAAGAAAACCATCGGTACATCGACCGTGGATGCTCAAAACACATGATAGGTGACAAAGAAAAACTACACTAATATAATGCCTTAGAAAAGGAAAAGAGTGTTTCATTTGGGAACAACACTTCTGCTGTCATAAAAGGTAAAGGATCTATTTTCTTGAAAGGAAAATTTAAAGTTGGGAATGTTATGTATGTTGATGGTTTAAAACATAATCTGTTGAGTGTGAGTGAAATGTGTGATCAAGGAAATGAAATAGTGCTTTGATCGAATGGATGTGTTGTTCATGAGCTTGATATAGGAGAAACTATGATTAAAGGAACAAGAACTCCAAACAGCCTATACATACTCAAGGGAGGAAGAAAACAGTGCTTTCTAAGAAAAAATGATGAAAACTAGCTATGGCACAGAAGATTGGGACATCTAAGCTTTTCTCAAATAAGAAAAGCATACAGATTCCAGGTTGTTCATGATCTTCCAAATATCAACATTCTTGAAAATACTATATGAAAATCATGTCAATTTGGTAAGCAAACCAGATCTCAATTCATCGAAAAGGAAGGGTCAGCTAGTAAGCCTCTTGAACTTGTTCATACTAATTTATGTGGTCCATCAAAGAAAAAGTCACCTCGAGGAGAAGAATACTTTATATTGTTCATTGATGATTTTTCCAGAATGTGTTGGATAGGTCTTCTAAAGCATAAAGATGAAGCATTTGAAAATTTAAAAGCCTTCAAAGCTTTGGTTGAAAATGAATTAGATTTCAAAATCAAATGCCTCAGATTTGATTGAGGAGGGAAATTTACCTCAGACGAATTCTTTGACTTTTGTGAACATCATGGAATAAAAAGGTAGTTCTCCACTGCAAGGACTCCTCAACAAAATGGAGTGGTAGAAAGTATGAACATAACTGTTCAACAAATCGTTGGTGCTATGCTAGATGAATTTGGAACTCCTGCAACCTTCTAGGGTGAAGTTTCATTCACCGCCATCACTATTCTCAATCAAGCTAATTTTTGGGTAAACAACACTCAAACTCCACATGAAATTTGGTATGGCAAGATTCCTACTATAAAATACTTCAAATTTTTTAGAAGCAAATGTTACATCAGAAGGACTGATGAAAATCTTGGTAAGCTTGAACCCAAAGCAGATGAAGGTATTCTTCTTAGATACTCTTCTCGAAGCAAAGGATATAAATATTACAAGAAAATACTTGGGAAAATTATTGAAAGTATTGATGTTGTGGTTGATGAAGGATGCAAAAATCCAAAACAGATAAAAACCAAAGATTATGAAGAAGATGAGGATCATTTTCCTACATCCAATCACACTGATTCTGAAGAAGAAACCAATGAAGCACCAGAAGAAGAGATAACCATAGAAGAAAAGACTCCATCCAGGTATGTTCATAAAAATAATCCAGAAGCTCAAATCTTAAGAGAAAGAGGGGGTCAAGGCCATGAATGAAGAACTTGAGAAAATTGAAAAGAATAACACTTGGGAATTAGTTCCTAGACCTCATGATAAGAATATCATAGGAACTAAATGGATATTCGAAAACACACTAAATGAAAATGGAGAAGTTATTAGAAACAAGGCCAGACTTGTTTGTAAAGGATATGCTCAACAAGAAGGTATAGACTTTGAAGAAACTTTTGCACCTATTTCTAGACTTGAAGCTATCAGAATGTTTCTTGCTCTTTCTAGTTTTCATAAATTCAAAGTATACCAAATGGATGTAAAATTTGCCTTTCTTAATGGAGACTTAGAAGAAGAAGTCTATGTTATAGACATATTTGGGCACTGCAATCCCAATCACATATGTCGATAAACCAAGGGCTCTTAAACCCATAAAATTGTTGTTTCACACCCTAAAGGATCATGGTCAACTGATTACATCATTTCCCAGAAGTTCCACCTGAAAAACTACTCAGAACTGGCCAAAACTGAACCATACAGACTGCTCCATGCTTAGGGTGTGGTGCATACTAGCTGCTACACTAGCCAGGTGCAGTGCATACTGAAAGAGCCTTTTGTGGGGTGCGATGGGTGAGAGTAGACAAATGGTAGAGATATCTTGCTGAGTGGAAACCAAGAGAATCTTCTAGAAACTTCTCATATGACACTTGCCTCTCTGAATTTGCCTAAAGATGAGTAAAAGATCATGAAATCTCCAAGTGGAACCAAGAACTATCAGTGAAATGACACTAATCAAAAACCCAGAGCTAACTCACCCCCTTGCAAGACATCTATATATGGATCCATCATCTCAGATTTTTGGAGGCTAGAATTTTGTAATTTGTAAGGAAGTGTTGTTGGTTTCTCTTTGAGACATTGTATTGTTGGGTGATCTTGCTTTTCATGAGGTGAAGAGGGCTTTCATGCTGGAAGGATGATGCTGGATCAGACAGCTGGGTTGTAATCCTCTCTTCCACTATCAATAAATTTATTTGAGATTTCCTCCATATACTTGTATATTTGTGAATCTTGCTATTTATGAATGCAATTGTATGGTTAATGTATTTATGATTATGCGTTGTTTTTGGTATTATAGATCTCTATGCTTTGATGGTGTTTTGTTGGTTTGCCTGTACAGGTGTTCTCTAATGTGGGATAAGTAAGAAAGGAGTGGCATGGTATTACTGTCTTGACAAATATCTCATAAAAAGGGTTTTTCAAAGGGGTCAGTAGATAGAAATCTATATACAAATATAGACACTGATAAATTGCTAATAATTGTTGTGTATGTTGATGATATCATTTTTGGTAGCAATGAAGAATCCATGAGTTAGAATTTTGCTTTAGCAATGTAGCAATAATTTGAAATGTCCTTGCTTGGTGAGCTTACCTACTTTCTTGGACTACAAGTTTAGCAAAACAAATATGGTATTTTTCTCTCACAAACCAAATATCTCAAACATATCCTAAAAAAGGATGGCATGGAAGATTCTAAACTAGTATGTAATCCAATGGCAACAGGATGTAGTCTCAGCTCAAATAATGAATCTACAGTGGTACATCAACCAACTTAGAGATCCATGATTGGCAGTTCGCTTTATCTAATAGGTACTCGACCATACATCGTGCATGTAGTGGGAATAGTAGGAAAATTCCAAGCAAATCCAAAGGAATCTCACCTTCAGGCAGTCAAAAGGATCTTCAAATATCTTCAAGGAACACAAAACTTTGGCTTATGGTATCCTAAAGATACTGATCTTACACTTCATGCATATATAGATGCAGATTGGGTAGGAAGTGTTGATGACAGAAAAAGCACTAGTTGTGGTGCATTCTATATGGGTTCTGGGTTGGTGTCTTCGTATAACAAGAAACAAAGTTCAATTGCATTATCTACAGCTGAAGCAGAATACGTGGCTGCTGCATCTTGCTACAGACAATTACTTTGGATGATGCAAACCTTGCAAGATATTCAAATCACATGTACTCCACCCATATCCATTCTATGTGATAATACAAGTGCCATTAGTATTTCAAAGAACCTAGTCATGCACTCCAAGACCAAGCACATACCCATCAAATATCATTTCCTATGTGAAAAAGTGCTTGGACAAAAGGTCAAATTGGAGTATGTTCCCTCCAAAGAACAGGTTGTTGATATATTCACTAAATCACAACCCAGAGAGACATTTGAATATCTCAGACAAAACCTAGGAGTAGTTTCTGCATCATCCTGCTGTTAAATCCTATTTTTCAGGGAAAGGTGGTTATATGTGAGTTTCTTGAAGTGTAATCAAATATATATGCGAGTTTCTATGGACATAGTTGCGTATATGTTGGTTTGAAGAAAAGTAGTGGTATAGACCTAAGAAAAAGGGTCTGATCTGGTTCAGATAATTATTTGCTCTGTTTCATGATGGTCACAATCTGTTGGTACTCATAAGATGATGTACATCTGATTGATGATGATGCCTTGATACTTCTTGCTGATATATGCATGATCAGATCTAACAAGTGAACATATGGAACATGTTCAAGGGGAGCATATTCTTCGACTAATGCATTGTTGGCATTATGGTTAGAAGTCTCTGGTGATGATGTTGATGTGGCTAAATGATGCATCTTGCTACTCATTGTTGGTTGGTCAAGAGAATGGTATTATAGGTTACACGTCTGGATGTTGTTGAAAAATGTTGCTAATGATAGTTGTTGATGGCTATCATGGTCTTGTTTAAGACATTTGGTCTCTGTTATTTATGTCATGTATATATTTTAATGTCGCGATCATGAAAAGACCTAATTTGTAACCCCGCTATACATGGGATGAATGATGTAATGTTTTTTTGTTTTTGACTTGTATAAACATTTGGTATATCCCCACTTGGTTGGTAGATGGTGTTATCACTCAGGTTGCTCCCCAAAACTTGTGACAAAAGGGAATACGGCCGAGGTAACCACTAACCAATATTTTAGATGCAATTTCTAGCCAAACTACATCTAGAGAGGGCTCTCTCTTTATAATTTAACTTTTTTTTTTTGAAGTTTTTATGCTAGTTATGATGTGCAGAGTTTTGTTTTAAGTTTGTTTGGATGGTGATTTTAAACAGAGGTAGGATGCAAGTCTGAAAGAGTTTATTCCATTGGGCAATGGAGTCTATGAAGATGGACTGTTGAGTGTGTTTCTGTGATAAAGAGCAATACTATAGAGCAAGATAATCAGTTTTGGAATAATATTGAAATCTATAAATTGGTGGGATGTAAGCCAGGGGGTAAAGGGTAGTCAAGAATCCTTTATCATGGTGGTAGAGGGAGGGTGGATGAATATTTTCAAGGAGCAGTGAAGAATTCCTTGGCAGTTTTCAAAGTGAAAGAATTAGTGGAAACATAAACATCTAAGAATTTTTGTTTATGCTAGTTCTGAAGAAAACATAAATAATAGCCGGAATTGAACACAGAGTGTATTTAAACAAGTTCTGGGCCATTCTTTTTCCCTGTTGTTAAGATTATGAAACATATATGAAATTTGCAAACATAGAAAACATAAAAACATAGTTTAGAATAACTTATTGATCCAAAGAAAGACACAGGAATTCTGTAGCAGAGCTCAGAACATCAAATCCATAGTCAAACGGTCTAGCAGCAGTGCACTTCAATAGCCTTTGTATTGAAAAATATCAGAGTTACAGCATGGTGCAAAGAGGAAAATCACCAACCCCGAATACATTCCTTGGGGGGGTATTTATACAAAAAGAGAGTTTACAAAATATCTTGTGGATAAGATATGAAGTAATAACTTCCTTCACCTACTCTGACAGAGGAATAAATGCAAAAATAAAGGTAGGAGTTATTTTGGCTATGCTGGTTGCTTTAATTGACAAGATATTTTTGACTTTTCAACCCAGGAATTCGGCTGGTAGTTGTGTCTTTAATTTGCATTCTTGCGTTGCTATCCTGATCATTTCACCTGCTCTTGATTTAGCTTTAATGTGTCCTAATCCTCGCTTGAGCTCCTTCCTCCATATCTGCCATGTGTCTTGTTATTTGACCAAGTGTACATAGGCAGAAAGATCCCAATTACCTAGGTAAAAATTCCAGCATACTCTGCTACCACTGTTTTGTAGGCAACTAATGTCTTTGTAGTTTCACAAGTGTTTCATCAGCCTCAGTATACCTGTAAAGGTTAGGCTTGACTTTAAAAATATGATTTATTTCATGTTCTATATAAAATAAATTTTCCAATTTTTCATATAAACTCTATCCGGAAGGAGGTCCTGTGTCTTCTGATGTGCTAGATGATGCAGTGATCTAATTTGTTACATACATGTTTACCCTGTGAGCATACTATTGATGTGATAACAGTTTTTGATTGCTTGTTAGTAAACTGGGTAGACCCTTCTGCTACAAGATTGTGAATTTCTCTATGAAGGCATTAATATCCAGCTACATCTCTTGGCACTTCCTTTCCAAAGTCTATACAAAATTTCTCATTGTTAGCACCTTCTTCACTATCAAAATGGTGTCTGTTCTATCCGATATCTCCAAAGCTGCTAGCTGTTCTTTAGTATGGGTATTCAAAAAATGGATCAACCTCTTGGCCTGCTTCGGCATATTTCCCAATGATGCCCTGGCCCTTTGAATTTGCTCTTGTGCCCTTTCTATCAATTCAATTTGTTCATAAATTGTTTGAATTGATAGCCATTGGTCAGTAATGGACTGGCCAATCTTGGTCCACAAAATCATTTTAATGTCTACTAGAGGTTTATGCAAGGTGAGATCCTTTTCTAATGATTTCACCTTGTTCTCCAGGGCCTTCACCTCTCTGGTCTTCTCTATCGTTGTTATTTTTGACTTGTCATAGCTCACCTCTAGCTTGGCTAGTCTTTCTTTTGCCTCTTTGAACTCTGACATTTGAGCTTCTAGCTCTTTCACTACCTTCATCATTTCTTCCATCCTCATGCTGGTCTCTAGCTCTATTGTTAATGTTGTTGTAGCATCTGTAGTTGTTGTACCTGTTGTTGATGTTGGCTCAGTGGGATGGATTGTTGCTATGTTTGTGGGGGGAGAAGAGACAATTGTTGGAGTTGTTTCAGGTGGCTAGGAGGTTGACTCTCCCTGCTTAGCTTGCAATGCTTTCTCCAACTATTTCTCTGTTTGCATTAGCCTTTGATTCATTCTCATCAACAAATCCATTACATCCTCTTCTGCTTTTTCTTATGCTAGTTATGTTGTTTGTGGATGCATGGTGACAGGCAGCTTCAATTTCTTTCTAAGGGCAGCAATATCTTCCTCCTTCTTCTTTATCAATGCTTTGATGCCCTTGGAATCCTTGGGATCATGTCCCAACTCAAAAATTATTTCTTCCAGAGTCTTTATTCTGTTGTCTTTGGCTAGAGAAGAGATCTTCTCCAAATCCAATTGAGCAGATGTATTACTCAATGACTCTTTTAATTGGTGGGCCAGCATTGCGTTGTCTGCCAATGTAGCATAGACCATTTCACCCGTTTGTTTGTGCAATTATATTTGGTCCATTGGGTGTATCTCTTTGGAAAGTACCTCTAGATTGGTCTTTATGTAGTCAGCTATAGACTGTGGTTGTTGAAACTTGGACTTGAAATGACTTAAGATCATTTTCTCCTCCTTAATGTCATAAGCTGCCATTAGTCATTGTTGTTTGGAGCGTCCCATCTTGAGTAATTGATCATACAACTAAATTCTCAATGACTCATTTTGAGCCTTAACCTCCATAAATGATTGTTTAATATTTGATCATTTCTTGGCTTGTGACCTTGAGGAGGAGACTTACATTCCATGCTGCCTCTCCACTTCTTGTCTGTGAGAGCTAGCGGAAGTATGTTGGCTGATGGCCCTCTCTCCTCTTGTGATTTCAGTGATTTCTTCCACAATGTCCTCTTCAGGTAGAGGATCTAACCTTTGCCTTTTGGCCTCTTGCTGTTCTGTTGACCCACTTGCAGGTGTGGTCTCTTCTCGGTCTCTTTTCATACTTCTCTCCTCAGGAACATGAGTCTACAATGCTGGTACTTCTGGTGCTTATGCCTGTAGTGAAGGGGCTTGCCCTTGACTGTGTTCTTTAGAGGTAGTTGGTTGTTCTTCCATTTTTCCTTGCTCTACAACTACTAACTCCTTGCCCTTTGTTGTCCCTGTTGTTGGTGTAGTCCTTTCTTGGGCAACTTGTTGTGAAGTTGTAGTAGTTGATGAGCTTTCCCTGGTTTGTTGTGGTATTTTGAATGATACCTGCCCAAAAGAATCTAAGTCAAGAGTTCTTTCCAGATTTTTCATAGTTTTTTCCATTTTCTCTTCCTTAGTAAACTCTTCAACTAGTGTGCCCTCCACCCACTCATCTTGGTTGGCAAACTTTTCTATGTTAGGGATGTTGCAATGTTCATAGGGTGCGAGCCTATAGTTTACCCTTCTTGCATTGATAAAGCCATTTGGGTCATAGGGTACCCACCAAAATCTTCTCTTGAGTCTGAGTGTTTGACCCAATATTTCATCAACATCCTTCCATCCCTCTTTCTTGTTCATAACATAGGGGCCTAACTGGTCTCTGAGTTTCAATCGGGCCTTTTTCTTTGTGCTATGGAAGTGACTCAGATCTAAATTGATGAATTGCCTGAAATATTCCAAGGCAAACAGTCTCATTGGCACATATCTGGGCAGCCTGTAGGGGCATAGCTCATAGACATATATCCTCAGAATAGTGTGATTCTGGTAAAAGTACCAGTCACCTATTTTATAGTTTTTGGAGAGCTGTAGTATCTTTTGCATATCATATGTTAGTCTAGGAGGAGGAGTTCTCATTAGGAGAGAAGAGACTTGGTATACAAACATATCAATAAACTCACAATAAGAGTAGGGAGAGCTGTGGACTTCATGAAAGATTGGGGTCCAAAATATCACAAACCTCGTTTCTCCTTTATGATCCAATTTTCTAATGGGGAATTGGAAGATATCTGGCTGATAATATAAGAATAGATGATAGATATAGGACAAATATTTAAAGATTCCCTCCCTGTCTAGCCTCAACAATTGGTCATATATCTTGTTGGCAATAAATTTGGCATAGTTGTATTTGAAAGTAGGGGGCTGCCCTGGGGTAAATATAGACATCAAAACCAATATAGTTTCATCAATATGCTCACTTGTCTTGAACCCCAGAACAAATGATATCATATCAACAACTAATCTACCCATTTCATTGAAAGATGCATAGTGGAAAGGAGGTGGCTCCTTAGGCTGGCGATCTGCTCCCATAAATACTTGGGCAATTCTGGTTATCTTTGAGTTGGAGAGTTAAGGACCTTCATCCAGCAAGAATTTCATAGTAAGAGGAAACTAGAGGTGGGTTGGTTTGAAGTTTAGCATTTGGTTTATGGAGTTAGGAGTAATATGAAAAAGTGTAGTTCCAGATGGAGTCTTAACTGCCCTGTTAGTTGGCTCATAGTTCTCACAGTAGAGGTGAATTATCTCAGGGAAACTATTCATAGAGGGGAGGTAGTATATGGGTAGATTTGATTCCAATATTCCATAGACACCATTTTGGTTTAAGGAACTGTTTCTGAGCTCACAGACTGCTTGCAGATGGTTTTGGTAGCCTACTAGGTCTTGGATTAAATAGTCTTTATAAGCTAAGGGAAAATGTTCCAATTCCTTATGGGGTGAATTAAGAGGAGTGATATTCAAGGCTACTGGACCTTCCATGGCTAAACTCTGTTGCTTTTAAAATTGGAAATTTTTGGCTTTGTGTAAGCAAAAATAGGCAAAATGATGGCTCTGTGGATTTCTCTGGGATTTTCACCATTGAAACTAGTTTGTTGGTTTTAATTTAGCTCTGTGGATTGAAATTAGCTGGAGAAATAGAACTTATAGGCTTCTTTGGCACAATTGGCAACAATTGTGGGCAAAAGGCAGCTTTCGGGGTTCCTTGGAGAATTTGCAGGGCTGAACGAGCTCAATTTTAGCTCACTGCGCAGATTTATGGTGAATTTGGCAAGACAAAGGTTATGGTGGGTATTTTGGCAGCAACACGATGTTTTTCTTTTCAAATTATAGGTTCTCTGGCCAATTTTATAGTGAAATCCAATAAAAACAGGGTCAAGAGAAATTTTTTTGTAAATACTTGTTTTCTTGGTAGGATGGTCAATTTGCAGGTGATCAGGTGACCTGAGGGGCCGATCTGTGGAGTAGAACTGCTGGGTGGTGAAATGTATGGTGAGAATTTCTCTTTTGGACGTAAACCAACATGTACTAGTCGCTTGGAGAAAACAAACACAAATGGGTAAAAAGAATGTTTTCACCCCTTTTTACCCGAATTTTTGACTTTTACAGGTTTCGGTGTGCTTTTTTCTAATGACGTCAGCATGACGTAAATTTTTTGTGTGGCGGAGTACGGATGATGACATGGTAGGTGACGTGGCATGTGACGTGGTTGGTGACATGTTCGGTGATGTCAGCAGATGACGTGTCAGGTGACATCATCAGATGACGTGGGCATGACGTCAGTGGGGAGGCAGTGGGGTGGTAAGTGGTATTCCCTGCACCGCCTTTGGAGGAAAGTGGTATTGGGGGAGGGGGCTCCAAACACGCCAGGTGCCTGACACGCGTCCTCGGTACGGTGGAAATACCGCCCATCCCCTAGATGCTATAGTTTGGCATGTTAGGGCTTCCGATATCATCGACAACCATTGGATCTGTCAACGATGATCAGATGGCTGGTGGGTAATTAAGGTGGTGGCGGGTTATCTCTAGGGGACCCACTTTAATTTTTTGTGTTTGCTAATGTTTTGTGGGGTATATGGTAGACTTTGGTTAAATGGGTTTTTGGGGTAAAAATGCGGGTTTCGGCTGTTTATTTAGCCAGAGGCTAAACAAGCCCCGATAGGGTATGTGGAGGGTTGTTATTGGCCCCGGGTGGACCAATAACTCCCTAAACAAAATTTAAAATATAGCTATAGTTAGCCAAGGGTCGGGGTATTGAATTTTTTAGGGATTTTTTGTATTTTTACCTAGTAAGGGAGGGGAATATACATAGGAGCTCTATATTAGTGTTAGTAGGTTAATATGACTATGTGGAATGGATATGCATGAATTTGGGCTAAGTTTATAGAGTGAAAACTTAGGCATGGGGGGAATGAAAGGATACTCAGTTGTGAAGTTTAGGAAACTTCGAAAAATGGAATAAAGACATTTTACACAAGAAATGTGGCTTGTTTTGCCTCGTTGAAAACACATTTCACTTAGTTTTTCTATGAAATGAAGTGGAGTAAAGGCAATGAGCAGATCTCATTGTCCTTGGGGGGAATGTTAGTAAGTGTTTCTTGGATAAATGGGGAGGGGAATTAGTCATGCTTCATTTGTTTTGGAGCACCTTTCCATGGTACTTTGTGATTTTTATGAGATGAAAAACTTGTTCCAAAGGAGCAAACTTCTCATACACCTGCTTCTATACCATCAAAACTACCTACCCAACCTAGTATACCTAACATTTTCTCTTCATTTTCATTGGGTGCATTTGAACTAGCAAACCCTGATTCCTCTCTTTTCTTTTAGCTGCCCTCCTATCTAGGTCTACCCTTATCTCTTCTAGGGTTCAGATTAAGCTGTTGAGACACTTTACTTCTCTACTTAACTACTTGTTTGCCAAGCTTGAACTGTTTGTGCAGACCTTTATTCTCTATTCTAAGACAAGTAAATTCAAACATGATTAGCCAGGATTAGATTGTCTGGCTATTCATCAACTATGGCAAGAGTCAACCACCTATACATAGTGAAATTCTACAAAATATGGAACTTTGCAGCATGGAAAGAATGAACATATTTGGCACTTCTCCAGTCAATCATGGAAAATGAATCCTATTGGTATAGGAAGCTAACAGGTGGATGCATGTATGAATCATTGATGATAGGAAGGTCATTTGTGATAGAGTCATGTTCTTCTTTTAGAAAATCTTTTTGCAGAGCTTGCTTATGCTTAGGGGGAGCATGGACTCTCTCATCGGAGCTCAATCAACACTTCAACATATCACAGAATTCAGCATGCACTTAGGGGACGATGACCCTTTGCCCTTGATGTCAAAGGGGGAGAGTGACTTGGTGTGGTTATTTTGGTTGTTTCCATCAAGTCCAAAGGGGGATATTGTTGGCATTATGATGTGTGTGTTGTACTTGATGGAAACCCACTTGTAGCAAAACAACTCTCTTTTATATGTGTTGATGCCTCGAAAATTGTTGCAACAACATTGGGGAAAACCACCCGGTCGAGACCTTAAAGGCAGTGCCTTTTCCATTTGGTGTGGTGGCTCCGACTGGAAATAAAGGGACCAATTTCCAAATAATTTAAAGATGGGTTGGATAAGTGGTGGAATTTTTCTATCTAATGATAATGGATGATGATTTAATCTATAAAATAAAATTATGAACAACTAATCTATCCCAGGGAATTTCTACTTTAGTGTAACTCTTGATGATCTTTATTCAAAAACAGGCATATAGATGACTCTATTAGTAAATAAGAGATTTATTCATATGATAATTACTATGTTCAAGTAGTTGAATAAATTAATGATTAAAACATTATTACACTATTCATTATATATCACTGACCTACATATGATTGAAGGAATAACACTCCTTTAAATATTCAATAGTGATAAGAAAAAGGATTGTTGTTAAACACCACACACACACACACCACATAATAATATATATATATATATATTAATATATATAATATATATAATATAATATATCCATGATAGAAAGATTAAATAAATGCTGATTCACATTAAGGAATGAAACAAAAGCATAGATAGTAGTACCATATGTTATTTGGATCACTCCCGATATCAATCGCATTCAAATTCCTTCTTCCAACTTCGAAACACTTCCACAATAAAGCAATAGTGCACATATCATCAAATATTCCTTCGTTAAAATTCAGAATACTAGCCTAGTTTTCATAAAAAATTATATTAGAAGTACAATAGTGTAACTTCTTGATTTGAGTTTATACAAAAACTGAGGACCCTTTCTAAATGCATGAAAGGGACTATAAATACTAATTAGGCTAACTAATTACAAAAATAAAATGCTATTAATTGGTACAACTAAATCATGAGTATCTTCTCAACATAGGCTTGATTTCATTCGACAACATCATTCATTGTTTCAGATGATCTCCCTTTGGCTTGAGCTAGCAGATATTAAGCATCAGTTACAATTCTAGAGGATGAGTGAGCCAAGAATGCAGTTGGGTTGAGTATGTGGCATCATGGATTTCGGGAATCATGCAATCGATGGAATCGGTTAAACATTTGAGTGTGCCCCTTTGACTGTATGGTTTAACTAAGAAAAACCAAAAGGTATCCCATGTTAAATATTGGATGCTAGCAATTAATCTTCCTTTCTTCTCCAATTCTTGATTACATGTTTGTTCCAATGCTTTAGCTGACGGCAATTTACCTGGAGTGCACTGCAAAATCATGTTAGAGAGATAAAGAGTGTCATTGATTAACTCAATTAAATTACTGGTAGATAATCTGCATCTTGAGGTTTCTCTCTCTACTTTCATTAGTTGTGACTACCATTCTAGGAAAAGGATTTCTTTGTGTGACTCTAGAATTTTAGGTAGATTCTTGGCTTTCCCTTCACTGGTGTCTTTCCAAGCAAGAAAGTTGGTTAGAGTCTCATAAGCCTATTCCAAATCCTACCTGGCATCGACTGATTTGTCAACTATTGATGCAGCAATCTCACAAAGGGGATCAACCAGATAAATGTTATGACATAGCAGTTTTAGCTATGTAATCAATGCTTTATTGATCTGGATAGCTTCAGACCTGAAATCTGTTGGTTGCAGAAGACTCTTGAACTTTTCTACTTGGTGTGACAGTTGAGCAAATTGCTCATCTTTCGTCTTACTCATTTTTTCATTCAGTGTCTTCAATCTGGCCAATGATTCGGATAATTCCTTTTCTTTTTGTATTGCATTTAAGTCTATCCTCTGCTTCTCCTTGAGCAATTTCTCATTTTATTGATTGTTTATCTGCTACTGTGTTGATAGTTTCTATTCTAACTGTTCTATTTCTCGTTGTGCTTCGGACACCTGTGACTGCAATGAAACAATTGTCTGGTCTCTTTCCTTAAGTAGATTGGTTACTTCCGACGCTTTATCCATAGTGGCGGCCGAATAGGTTCCGGCATACTGAGAAAATTTTGTAAGGTCATCGGGAGGGTTAAATTCTTCCTTCCACACCACATTAGCCATCTCAGTTTGTGCTGGTAAAAGATAATATTGATCAAGTATCCTTCTTTTCCTTTATCTTTTCACTACAGCTTTGTGTTTGGGACTGTAAAAGACGTCTAATGGTGGTATGTCTTCTATCTGCAAAACAATCTGATCAGATGGATCCTTAGGAATTATTTCTACATCTGTGCTGGTGGGTAGGCCGCTGGTGTCTCTAGTTGGAACTATAGTTGTTGTTGTATCTTGACTAACTGTTGCTTTAGGTGTGCTGAAATCTTGTGAACTTTCCAGATTTCTTATAAGCCATTCTTGGAGTAGATTGGGATCAATTTGGGTATCTGGATTGATGTGTTCACTGCTCTTGTCATGTTGTTTTCCCTGTTGTTTCCCCTGTTCTTTCTTTTGTTGTTTCTCCTGCTCTGATTCTTTTCCTTTTTCGAGAATCTTCTCTATAGCAGGAGGTTTATCAATACTTTGTTGTTTAGGCTCACTTGACTGAGTTGTTAGAGTAGTAGCTAATAAATCCAGAGGTAGATTTTGCAACCTCTGTTCTCTGAGCCTATTAAATTCTACTAGCTTTTCATCATTATATCTCATTTTGGCCGATGTTCAAACCTAGGATAGTGATTCTGCTGAAGAAAATAGGTCATCAAATTCCTCTTTTTCATGTTCAAACCTTGTTAGCTTGGCCGTGGATCATTAGTCAACTGTATTGTTCCCGTAGGGGCCACTGCTGCTACGGATTTCTTAGATTTCTTTCCCATTTGTTTGAAATTTGTTACTTCGGCTGAGTTCTGCACAAGGAATGAAATCAACGTGATACAAAGAATAGCTATTATAAATCAATATGAAATGATTATGTCAATTGGCGCATAAGAAAGGATTATAGTGAAATTGTCGCAGATAAAATCTAAAGGAAAATATTGGCATAACCGCTTCGTTAATTGGCAGCTTAACATGTCAATCATGGTAAAGGAGTTCATGAACACCCATTATATCGTTTGTATGGTGAATGATCTATTCAAGCATGGCTAGGATTTTTTAATGAATAATCAGGGATAAATCGCAATCGATGATAGGTAATGTGACCGGAAAGGGTTTAATAATAATCCAGAATATCACTAGATCACCGAAAGGTGATATACTGCATGCAAGCTGCCTAAATATTTTTCAAAACACGTGCCATGATTTAATGCATCGCAATCAGGGATGGGTTCGGGTCATATTAGTTATGCGATTGCAACATCGCCGATCGCTGATGGCGATACTCTTATCGCATCGGAAGATTTGAATGTGTCGTACTTTATGTATTGGGTTGTTTATGATCGACAGTCGATGGCGATACAGTTTATCGCATCAGAGAAATGTGGGAGGGGTTTGTTTATGCTATGCATTTTTCCTTTTCCTGATATCTGATAGCGATTTCCTTTTCGGATCGGAGTGAGTCAATAGGTCCTTTATATATGTTTTCTTATTATTGCGATATGCGATCTTGCAATCACTTTATCGCAATAACAAAGAACTCTTATAAGTATTAAAAGACCTACTTTATTTTAATTCAAAAAGGTTTATTTTAAAATATATCATTCCCATTGGACCTTTTGGGAGGTTTTTCTAATGATGAGTTGATACCAATTTATTCACACATCTAAAAAGGGACGCATTTCATATTATGAGTTTTAAGGAAAAATTTTATGAAATGGGGGGTTGTTGTACAGCACAATAATTGGTGATTCACTGGGAGAAAAAGTTATCTCTGAGAAATTAATTAAAATAATTAAACTTTCTGAATCTGGAAATCTTATATGATAGAAAAATTCTAATATAACTAGGCAATCATAAATTCTGAGCCTTAATTGGTTGATAATGATAAAAACAAAAACTTTTCCAACATAGCTTTATAGTGACTCCTTTGTCATAGGTAGAGCCTCTGCTGCCAGCAAACATTTATAGTCTCGACAGGGATACCTTTTAAGCATTTGATCATTCATTATTCCATCCATTTCATAGTATAATTAAAAATAATGAATCTAAAACTACGTCTCCATATTTTTATATCACTTTTCTTTTTTCTTATTTTGTAAGATAAAAAGCTATTGTCCTGGTTTGGTGGCCAGCTTGGTGGCCAGCTATTTGACAATGCCATTCACTGGTTGTAATTTAACTGAACAAGCTGGCTCGTGATGAGACCCCTTGCCTTATAATTATAAGCTATTACGCTATTTTTGTGTGCAGTCTTGGTAATTTCAGTTCAGCTATTCCCCTATGATCATGGTAAGCAGGCTTGTAATAAGACCTCTTATATTTTATATCAAATATATTTTAGAATTACACTCTGAGTAATTATAAACTTCGATGAATGGGATGAACAATTTTCTCCTTAAGAGAACATGGATGACAGGGTGGGAGTTGAAGATGCTAAGATTGAATCAGTTTCTATTTTGTATGGATAACCGTTTTTAGGCCATTTGAAAACATTAAAATGATTTACAGTAGTTCTAAATCTTGAGAAGATTTTCACTGAAATAAAATGGGTTTTTCAGAATCTAAATATATCTAATTTACTAGAATTTTTTCTTTCGTTTAAGACTTCCATTTTTCAAAAGTAAATATTGGAACTATTTATTTTAAGTAACTTTTTCAATATAGCAAAAACCAATCAGAGGCCTCTTACAAAATTATTTTCTCAAAATCCTAAAAATAAGTTATACACACAAACTTTTGCTGGAAATTGAATATTTATAGAGGGAGAATGGGTTACCTCCTCAATTGAAGAATTTTTTCAAGATAAGGCCATTAACAGGAAGAGAATCTCCCTTTGCTGATAGATCTTGCAATATGAAAGTAGAAGGGCCTATCTTCTCGTTGATTTGAAATGGCCCAAGCCAAATTTTCTGGAACTTAGTGTGTTTTCATTTATCTTCATGGGCTTTGTCCCATTTCAAAACTAGATCACCAACTTGTAACTGCTTTGAACTGGTTGAAGTTGTATCAAAAGATGACTTGATAGTTTGTTGATGTTTTGCATGAATAATTATGGCCTTTTCCCTTTCTTCTTCTAGTTTCTAAATTTGATCATGTCTTAGTTGAATAGAATATGAGGGACTTTCTTCAATAAACTGCACTAAAGCTAGTGATGGAAGTGCTAAATTGGTTGGTATGATAGCTTCTTTTCCATATACTAGATTAAATGGAGAAGTGCCTATGGAGGACTTCTGTGTTATTTTTTCAGCCCATAATGAAAATATCAAATATTTATGCCAGTTTTTATGATTTTGCTCAATAGTTCTCTTAATGATTTTGATAAGATTTTTATTGGTGGATTCCGCTAAACCATTACCTTGGGGGTAGTAATTTGCAGAATAACTCAATTTAAATCCTCTTTTTATAGCAAACTCAAATATAGAATTTCCAGAGAAATAAGATGCATTATCAAAAACAAGAGCATTTGGGACACTAAACCTGGTAATAGTGAATTGATCTATGAATTCCATGATTGCCTCAGAGTTTGCTATCTTCAAAGGAATCGCTTCAACCCACTTAGTGAAGTAATCAGTGGTTGTAAGTGTTACTGGGAATAGCATCCACTCAGATGCTGCTATTCCCACTAATACTGGTAGCTATCTTAGAAACAAACAAGTAAAATCTACTTTCACTTTCCTTTATGGAAATAGATAAGAGTGGAACAAAGGAGACTAACCTTAGTCTTGCGCTTGATTTCCTTGTTTGATTCCTCTCCTTCCTGATAGAGCTTTGCCGCTTCTTCTTTGTCTGCCCAGCTTCAAAGAGCACCTGTGGAATCACAACAACATACTACTATCGAAGAACAGAGATCTATATTCATAAATAACACAGGACCAGATATGTGTTAGCCACACAAATTCATATATAATGAAACATGCAAGAATATGGAGGAAAACTTGAATAGATTTATTAAGATCAAAAGTAGCAAGAGGGTTACAACCATATGTTCTGACCCACCATCATCCTCCAGCAAGAAATCCCTTCTTCACCTGAAGGAAAGCTTAGATCACCCAACACTATGAATTTTCTCCAGAAAACCAACAGCACTTCTCTACAAGATACAAAATTCCAGCCTCTGGATCTCTGTGATAAGGAATCGATATATAGATGATTGTAGGAAGGTGAGTCATATTCTGGGGTCTTGATTAGTGTCCTCTCTCTAATAGTTCCTGATTCCACTTGGAGAATGATGATCTCTTACTCATCCCTGGTCGAAAACAGAGAGGCAAGTGTCAGAGGGGAAGCTTTTGAAAGATTCCATGATCTTCCACCTCGCAATTTGTCCCTACCATTTGTCCATTCCTGACCATCGCACCATACAGAGGAGCCATGCAGTATGCATCACACCTTGTACACTAGGAAAGTGATATGCATCGCACCCTCCGCACTAGGTTTTCAGTATGGTCCAGTTTTGACCATTTATGAGCAGTTTTTAGTGGAGAACTTTTGGGAGATGATGTAATCAGCTAACCTTGTTCCTTTAGGTAGTGAAGCAACACTTTTAGGTACTTAGGAGCCCTTAGTTTATGGAAATTTATGATTGGGGTTGAAGTGCCCAAAAATGTCTATAACAGTTGCCCCCTAAAGCATGAGGTCGTTAATCTTTTTGATGTCGGGTGAATGCTTTACCATGAGGATCCGAAGTTTTTTCGAGCTGGGAGGTGACCTAAAATAAGATACAATACAATACATTATATTTACAACATTTTTTCATGATCTAGCTGAGGCGGGCATTCGCATGCTCAGCTTTATAAATTCATTTTCATGTACATAGGACAGACAATCGTCTGTATGGAAAACTGATGATTTGTACTCATCATCCTTTGATTTGGATGATCATCTGTTCAGCAATGATGTACATTTGATGTCTTTATATCCTTGAATATATCGTATCCCTGATGGATGAAACTAGATCTGGGGTCTTCAAAACTCGTTCAATCTTCACTCGGAGTACAAGTCGATGCATGTGAAAAATGTTCTGGAGTCGAATATGGAAAGACATCGCCTAATTACTAGCCAATGATGTAAGATGTTAGCAGGCGCGAGAGGAATCACCGATAATGACAATGACCCTCAAGGTACTACAGTACAATTCACGTGGTGTGAAAAAGGGCTTGGAATCAAACACCATGCAAAATCTCTCGGTTGAAGGCCATTGTTGTAAACCTGTCACCGAAAGTGAGAAATTTGCCATTGAGGCATGCAAGCTTCAAAGTACTAAAAGGGTTGTTCCTAGGTTGACTTCTTGGATAATGAGCTAATTTTGACAAGAAGTGACCCATCGCAGGAGGGCCTTAATGAATCCCACATTAACGACACAGAACGAAGCAAATGATTTTGGAGGTGAAAACAATCTGGCGATACAGGGTTCAAGGTGGCGATCATGAAGGAATGGAGCATGAATGTATTGCAGTGGGTGAGACACAGGCGAATTGTCTGAATGACTTCTCCTGAACGTATTGGCAACACTGATGATGTATTGGTAGTGTTAACCCCAAAGATGGATGGTGTGACATACCAATGGTGATGAACAGTGAACGGAACAACCCAACCCAGCTTGGATGCGGAAGGAAAGTGTCATGTTCAAGAGCGACTTGCTACCAATAAAGCTTTTTTCAAGTTTTCTTCCCAATTTTCCCCAGTCATTGCTAACCAGTACCTCTTTGTTTTTGTCAAGCTTGATGAGGATAACATATGCTTGTTCTATAATCTACCCTTGGGGCGAACCTCTCGCTATATTTTAGCAAGCCTAGCGACAATGAAACTCGTTCTCGTCCATTTGGACGAGTTTGTCGCTATTCTGTTTTAACGAGTTTAACGACAAAGATAACTCGGTCCTTTTCAATTTTAGAGAGTCTAAAAGGGATGGAAAGGAGACTCCAAGGATTATTTTTCATCATATAATCCCTTAAGTCTGAAAAAGCGTAAAATAATATGAAAGGGATGAATTTTCGATAGTTTTAATGAATTGAACAAGACAAGTGCTCTATCTTTTTGTGTAATAATCCCTCAGGTCCAAAAAGATTAAAATCTACAGGAGAGATAGCACTTCCGATGACTTTAATGAGCTGGAGAGGCCAATCGCTCGGCAATATTTTCATATTTTACGAGTCAGTTGAAAAGAGCTTAAAGGAGACTCGTTTTCAAGGAACGAGTGATGATTTCAGGTAGCAACTGATTCCAGGTAAGGTTTGGAATTTTCCAATCACGACAGTGTCACAAGGATGGCTAATAGAATCACTCTTCGCAAATGTTCCTCAAAAGGGTAAACAATCATATGGAGATGAATGATCAGCTAAAAACAGAGTGGAGGTGATGATGAGAACACGACCAAGGCTCAAAAGCTGGTGATAAGGCATTCACAATGGATATTTACCAGTTCATTTTTTAATGAGCTTAAACTCTGGGGGAAGCACTTGCTCATGACTTATGTTTATTTTTTAACGAGATTGAACTATGTGCTAAAACTGATTGTGGGGGGTTTATTTTTTAATGAGCTTGAACCCTGCAGCAACACTGCTCACCAGTCGTATAATAAGGATGTCCCATTCAAGATGCCATTTTGAATGGGCTTGCACCTTTTGAAGCTTTTCCCCAGATCCTTTCTTTATGCAAGCTAGTAAACGACCAACCTTACCAGTTTAAAGGTCAGAGGTCCTACAAATTTAAAAAATAAATGGTCGCTCTTCGCTTGCATGTAGAAAGGTTTGCATGCCCCCAGGTATAGCGAAAAATTCCCAGGTTACCATGAAATTTCTATCCGCGTGAGCAGATAAAATGCTTCCTTGGCAATGTCTACCGAAATAGACAAATGGGAGTGGGGTAGAGTTACTCCACTCACATAACTTTAACGAAGGTATTTTATTCCAGCCTAATCCCATTTTCCTGTGAGGTCGAGTGTGTTAGACTAGTCATATATCCTCCGCGGAAACCCACTCTATACCCAAGGTTTTCCTGCTGAAACAGACTAGGGTGCATGCCCCTTGGGTTTCAGTCACATCCTCCTGAATCACTCGTGCTCATCAGGTGGATGGATTGGAGATCGATGATACATTCGTTGCATGAAAAGACCATTTGGGGATGGCATTTGACTATTTGCAATGTGTGAACTGGGGAATGACATTTGGTCTACGAGTTTGACCATTCTGTGTTCGTGCAAAAAACACATTACTCTAAAGAGTATGGAGACGATGGCTCCCATGCAATAAATATAGTCGCATCCAAGGAGCAGATTATAATCCAAGGGTCCTTGAACTACCATCATGTTCATGTGAACAATTTTCCTTCTCAAAGTAATGGGCACATTTGGAAGGATCCCTAATGGTCAACTGGTTCCTTTGTCGAACCCTGTCAGATTTCTCATTTCAGGAAAAAGTTATGGCAAACCAAGCGCTTTCCAAGCAGTTGAGGAAAGGATACTCACAGAAACCCCTTCATCAATGATGGTACCAGCCATGACCATTCTGTAAGCTTGTACCATGATTTTGAATGGTACACTAGCTGGTAAACGGGGTCTGCCTAGTAGATTCCAGTCAAAGGAAACAACTAGGTTTCTTGGAGGTGGGACCGAATAGACGGTCGGGTATGACTCTGATGAACTTCCTTCCTGTGATAAAGGAACGGGTGGACTGCCCCCAAGTTCATTAGAGTCTGTGTTTACGAAAATAATTTGAATGGTGTCGTTCTCTTTCTCTTCAGTGACGGTATCATTCGAAGATGAACACTCTGAAGGCAAGACTGGGTCAATTGTCGTCCCGACCTTTTGACTTTTGTCTGGTATGGATTCAGAGGGTTCATTTTCAATGATAGATGCTTCGGCCGACCATAATGACGGGCCAGCTGGATTTTCAACCAGTGGTGGACTTGGCAAGAGCTTTTTATATCCAGGAGGAAGCTGTAGTGGTGAAGCAGGATGGTCATCCAAAACTCTTTTAGCTTCGCCAAGGAAGGGACAACGGTGGACGGCATGATTTCCTTCACACAATTTACAAGGAATTCTGGAATTCCTTTTCTGTCCAGGTGCTTCACTTTCACTGGTTGATGGTGTGCATTCAACATGATCATCAGTGGTTGACGACACCGGATTATGCAAATGAGGAGACCAGTACCTTAAGATCTTTGGGATGCAAGGGAAATCTCGGTGATAGTGGTCTCCATTGCAAATGACATAAGGAGATTTAGGTTTAGACAGTGCGGTGTGAGGATTTTCGCTAGATGATGCTTGGTTGCCCCCTTTCAATTTTGGTTCCTTTTTCTTCTTTTCCTTTTTCTCTTTCTGCTTTTTCTTCTTCTCAGTTACTTGATTTTTAACTTTATCAATTTTATCAAGTGAAGAGGAAGGAGGAGAGGGAGAATCAGACAAAGTAGAAGGTTGGTGGGCAACTTTAGTATCATCTAGTTGCTGACTACACTGTTCAGGATTTGCGGGATTCTGAATGATAAAGGTAGAGAAGAGCTAGACAGGCAAACCAGTTGTCAACCCTGGAAGTGACAATGTGGCCATATGGGGTGCACCAACATCTCCCCAAGAGGAGAAGGGACTAGGATTTCCTCCAAGGGGAAATCCTTGGCTGGTAGACTCCATTTTTCTCAACCTAAATACCAACGAGGGAATTTGTGATGTTATTCCAATTAAAATAAATTTTAGACGCTTTGACACAACTTATTTTTCCAAGTTTAAAGAGTCGAGAAAAAACAAAATATGACTCTAGTCACCTTCGATTTTTAGTGAGTCTGAAGTGACAAGTGCTCAAATGGACCTTTTCTTTTAAGGAGTCTGAAAAGGAGCAAAATCGACTTCTCTGGAAATCTAGGCAGACGGGATTACCAAACCAATTGCAAAACTGCAGAATAATTTTTACAGTACGGCAGTCAATCTTCCTAAATGCTGTGTTCAGTGCATTGCGATCGATAAGGTGGCAGACATGGCTTCCTAAGGATAAAGGATGCAGCCTATTGTGGTCTCCCAATATATACTCGACGGTACGTGGGAGCACAAGTCCGTACTGGAACTTGTCGTCTCAGAGTGGAGGAATCACCCAACCAACAATGAAAACAACAGTTACCAGGTTTTACGACGCCGGAATACGTCTCTAGCCTAGACCTCTAGATGTTGTGTGTTAGGTTCCAAAGCGTTGTTAGATTCATTAAATTTATTTTAAGTTG